>CAIGRF010416055.1:3946-14535 GCA_903798235.1 Fraxinus ornus | reverse complement strand
TTTTGAGCCTTTAGTTTTGGGCTATATTTTTAGAGTGTCAACAGTTTCTATCATTCTATCATTAGACAAAATCATGTTGCCTCTGATACTATAATTGGCACCGGAGGCATTACTAGATCACGTGTCATCAAAGATAGATAACATCAAATATTATTTTTTACTTGTTCGCCACCATGCATGCGAGAATGTGGTATGACAAATATCTAATTAATTCTACTGGGATTTCATTTTATAGCTACTAGTATAATTAGCAAAACGGGTAGAAGCGAACTTCCAGGAATCGTCTTACTTATATAGGTACATATGTCATCATCGGGGGAACGACGAAACAGTACAAGGCGGTGGTAGTGGGATCATTACTTATACCGTGTTTGGCCGGCAGTATATTGAAAAATAGAAATTGCACAAAGTGCTTTCTATATTAGTGTATAATGGGAATACCAAATGTTAAATGAGAAGAAATTTTTTTTATAATACCTTTGCAACCATGTAAGTTAACGCGAAAGTCCACAACTGCAACTAGAGGAAATAATACAGGCAAGTCCTTCTAATATTTTCAAAATTTCGTCACCATAGTAGCAATCGTGTCATCAAAAAATGACGTACATTCTCTATAATATATTTAAGGTGGTCTTACATAATCAAATTAAAAATATGACGAGCACAAGTCACGGAAAAAGATTTCCATCAAAATTCGAATTGAATTTGTTAATAATCTTGTCTATAATATTTAGGTAACAGCAGCGTTATCAAGAGTGACATATTGACCATGTCTTCACAAAATATTCTCGTAATAAAACCATTAAAACATTGAAAATATTTTGTGCTTTGTGCGGGAATTCAATGATTTTAAATGTCATTATTTTTCTTATTCATGATCAAAAACTTATCATTGTAATGGACAGTGATACTCGTTCATGTATAATTACAATAAGCTCTCGAACTTGTTATTCTTTTGTTTCATGTTAGAGCTTGCTTCTTCTAACTCTTCATCAGGTACATCGGTGATCGGTTCCATAGTACCTACGTTTTCTGTAGTTGAAGGGTCGCATGCTTGAGAAAACACATATGTGAGAGTATCGAAACTACTGAGAAATTGTATAAAACATCATCGGAGTTTATGATTACTGTGTAATCCACGACAAATTTCTATAAAATGTAAAATTAACACCGCTAATGGTAATTTGGAATTGAATAAATAATTGTAAATAAATGAACAGGCAGCTAGGCGAGCCGAGTCCGACTCAAAAGTCGAGAATGAGCTTGGGCCAAGGTGCAAGCCACTAGCGGGCAAGTTGGATCGTTCGACTCGTTTAGCGAAAATGCAGCTCTACTTTTGTCCGCAACTCATTTAGGATGAGAGTCAAGCCGATGAGCAGCTCGCCCTATTTTTTATCGTTGAGAGAAATCAATATTTGACAAGACTTAGTGCACTCAAAGTCATGCAGGTAAAAGAAAAACAAAAGATGATTTCTTTGACTCGTTTCTAGAGCGATACTTTCTCTAATGGTCCGTCTGATTGTAAGGTGGAAAACGGGTGAAAAGAAAATGTTTTACAGGAAAAAGATTTTCCTAGAAATTGTTTTACTGGGAATTGTAATTAATTGTGTTTGATTAGTATAATTTTCTATGAAAAATGTTGAAAGTTTGGAGTCCGTTTGGCTTCGTTTTTTATGAAAATTGTCAATTAAAGTGATAATGTTTTTTATTATTAGGTCTAAAATTTGTTCCAATTGTCAAAAAAAAAAAATAAATAAATAAATAATAATAATCATACCGAATATCATTCGTTTGGCTTTGTTTTGCATGAAAGTTGTCAATAAAAGTGAAAATATTTTTTACCATTGTGTCTAGAATTTCTTCCAATTACAAAATAAAAAAAAATAAAAAAATAAAAACTGGAAAATATTTTTCCACCAAAACATCAAGAATTTATTTTCCTCAAAAAGTTGGAAAATATTTTCCAGAAAAATTTCACCAATCAAACACTACGAAAGTTGCCTATCAAACGGAGCCTAAATGACTATTTGCCCACTACTTCGATTACTCTGAAGTTTCACAATACATTAAGGTATTTGATCGTATTAATAAATCTACAACAAACATGGGCATAGAATTTTTCCTGTTATTATAGTGGATGCTCTGCTACTCTTTAATGGTGCGATAATGTAAATTCAATATTTAGTACCAATAATTCAAAATCTAATAGTAAATATAATTTATTATTGTTGAATTATGACTCAAATTCCTTTGGGTATTAGTGGTTTGGATGAAGAGGTCTTGAAGAACTCTAAAAATTGACCAAGAAGAAGAAGTCTCTACGTTTTGACTCGTTGAACGTTCATCTCCTGCTCGAGCGCTCAAAACAAGGAGTCTGCTGCTTGACTATTGCGAGCTTGGGTGCTCGAGCGATGTTGTTATCCGGGAAAACTTTGTTTTTATTTTTCTACGTCGTTTTTATATTATTTTCCATCTAAAACATATTCTCTTGTGTTCTATATATACTCCATGTGATTTGGATTTTGAATAGAGTTAGAATAGCACAAATTAGACAATATTATAAATATATATCTGTATTCTTTATTCGTATTATAGTGAATTCTCCTTTCCTCTTTCAAATTTCTTGTATTCTTCTTGTATTGTGATCTTTATTTCATATTATGTCATATAATCTCATTCTTAATTCCTAACAAGTGGTATCAAAGTTTAATGTTTGATTTGTTCGAGATATTGTTCTTGTAATGACAATAATGGAGTATGATATTTTGCTTTTCGATTGCAGCACTAGATTTTCATTGTAGTAGATGAAGATGGGAGCAGTGCTCGCTCATATGGATCTGGATGATACTTTGTTGGGATTTGACAAGATGCCCACAAATTGGACGCTAGAGGAGAAACAACTTAAGGATCGCAAGACCCTTTCACAGGTTCAACTTTATTTTTCGAATCATATTCTTTGGGTGTTTTGAAAGAGAAAATTGTAGCTGCATTATGGTTGAAGTTGAAACAATTATGCATGATGAAAAATCTAACAAACAAATACATTTGAAGTAGCAATTGTATTCTTATTGAACTTAATAGTGTTTCAAACAATTCAAGAAAAAATGTTGTAGTTAAAACTTGAAACATGTATGCCTTTTTTTCTTTTTTTTAATAATACAGGCGATTAATTGGATGCTTCCACGTGACCTAATGTGGGCTTTGTTGAAGTTGAGCCGTTGGTATCTTCACTCATAAATCTGTTTGATGTAATTTTTTTGAGAATAAACTTTGTGAAATGTGATTTATTGGAGAATGCGTGGTTAAAAATTAGGAAAACATTATGGTCAACGAGCAAAATTATTTTATTGGAAGAATATGAAGTTGAAATTAAGTTTTGTGAAAAATGAGTTTTAAAAAATCTCTACCAAACATCATTATGAAATTTCTCTTCAATCGTACATCCTCTCTCTGGGGTTTTTTTTTTTTTTTAATGTGTGTATATTCTTGTCTATAAACACCTACGGCTATGTTTGATAGTCCTTTTTTTTCCATGGACAATTTCTATTTTCCATGGAAATGGTTGTTTGATGGGTTTTGTTTGTCATGGAAAACTAATTTCACCCAACCTCACACGTGCATTAATTGAATGAAATGGAGGAAACTATTTTCCCAATATTTAGGTGGGAAAATGGTTTTCAGGTTATTTTTTTATTTTTTATTTTTGGCAATGGATACAAATTTTATNAGGTGGGAAAATGGTTTTCAGGTTATTTTTTTATTTTTTATTTTTGGCAATGGATACAAATTTTATCACCAATAGTTAAAAAAAAAAAAAAAAAAAAAAAAAAAAAAAAAAAAAAAAAAAAAATCGGACAATTTTCATAAAAAAATAAAGACAAACGAACACTAAATGATCCCAAATTTAAATATTTTCTACGTAGAAATTATACTAACCAAACACAATTAATGACAATTCTCAGAAAAACAATTCTAGGCAATTCAATTCCTTTGAATTCATTTTCTTCAAATTCCACTCTTAAAATCAAACGGACCCTAATATTCAATATGAGGTGAATACTTTACTAATTCTGAGTGTGATTTGGTAAACTGTGTTCTTGAGGGAAGAATAACTTTCTTATTGTGAGAAATTAGGGATTGGATAAAATTTTGAGTGATGTCGAGGCTTGATGAAGCTCTGATTGAATCTTGTAACACAAACAATTGGTTCTAGTTTTGTGAGCTTTTAACTGAACACCCGGCCTTAGGGCAAAGTAAATCATGCTATATAATCTTTTCAACAAAGTAAAACAACAAATAAGTTTTTGTTTAGGGAAGTTTTGAGATTCGTTGACCTCATAAAAACTTTTGGCAAAGTTGAGTGACTATTGGGAATTAACTATAATAAATTGCAAAAGATTGATCAATAGGAAATTGGCCACGCGTCTCATAAAATCGCGTCCACCTTGCCAGTGTTGCTTGTTAGAGCCTTTCAAATAAAAGTCGGTCAATTTTTTATTTGTTATTTATTTATTTTGCGCTTAAAAATAAAACCTTTCCTCTTCAATAGAATTCACTATATATTTATTATCGCCTCGAATAATTTCTATCTGCAATTCAGTTTACGCGCTAAATTCCCTAAGCACTCTTGTCGTTTCGCAGGTAACTATTCTTTTTCTTCCCTAATTTTTGGTATAATTAGATTTTTTTTTTCGATGATACGAGAAGTTATGTATATATAGTCGAGGTCTGGTTCATGTAATTTGGGGGAAGTTTTTGTTAATTTCTCCAGTCATGATTTTTTATGTTACTTAAGACAGTTTTTTTATGATCGGTTGAGTTTGGTTTCTTTATAATTTTTGTTCTTTTTATATTTAGGGATCGATCTTCAGATATTTAAAGGGTTTCTTATATATATATATATGATTCGTGATGTTTTTAACTGATCGTTTGGGGGTGATATTTCGGATGTTTATACTTTAATGGATTTTGTAGTTGTTGATTTTTTTTATTTGTGATAATGTTGCTGAAAAGTTTTGAGGGTTTTGAAAATCTGTGATTGGCATGGGTATGTTTGGGCAGCTTAACATTTTTATTTAGTAGTTGATTGTAGTGAAACATGGAACACGAGTCCTAGAATTGAAGGGTTAAAGAAATAATTTCAACTATTTGGATTAAGAATTATCTTTATTGACCTTAAGAAATTTTAGGAGTTAGATACTACAAGATATAGTATTTAAATGGAACGATCACGAGGCCTGA
Organism: Fraxinus ornus; assembly: GCA_903798235.1. Taxonomy (NCBI): domain Eukaryota; kingdom Viridiplantae; phylum Streptophyta; class Magnoliopsida; order Lamiales; family Oleaceae; genus Fraxinus; species Fraxinus ornus. Next base: position 9,294 of record CAIGRF010416055.1, on the reverse strand, counting down.
TTCCGGATATTGGGACTAGATTGTTGTGTAGAAAGATGAAGAAAGCAAAAAAATAAAATTGTAGTTTAAATATGCATATTTGGTTGAATGGGGTGAATTAGTTTACATGCTTCTTTTATTTCCTTTTTGGGCGTTGAAGAAATTTCTTTTAACTCATATTCATTTCTTTCTGACGTTCCTTATTTCTCTTTTGATGCTCTAGTTGTGCCTGGCTGTAGCTTGTTTTCTAATTATCATTCATCTGCTGATTATCCTCGAGGATTGAGGAATATGATGTTTCAACATTCTGGAAATAAAAGTGCAGATTAGCCATATTGTTGAAATACTAATATTTTAAGATCTAAAAATTTGTGCAGTGGTGTTAGTAATGCACTTGGCAAGAGACAAAATGATGGCACAGACACTTAAATTATACATTTTTGTTAGGCACCTGATGTTAGTAAAATGAACTCGAGATGCTATGCTACTATGTGCTGCATTTTGTAGGCAAACATTTCCTAGGGCTGCATGTGAACGTACTTGACGCTTTTCAAAAGTGCACAGGAACAGAGTTATTCTCCCACATCCATAACATGAGTAGTTAAAGCAAGTGTGATGGGAAATTTGAGTTATTTCATGGAAAATTCTCTTTTGTATTGAGCTTATAATGGTAGCTCACGACCTTTTTTTTTTTTTTTTGAGTTCCAATAATTATCCTTTTATATTCTTTGATGGGTACGGTTCAACATGTGCATGGGATGTGTGTAGGTTTGCAAGGATTTTGATGAAAATAAATTCAGAAAATGTATATTGTGATACAATTGTTGTCGTAAGAGATGACATATTCCTAATTGCGCGACAAGTTTTCCTAGAGTTGTTCTTTGATATTTGTAAGTTGTCGTGTTAATTTTCAGGCATTTAGCAACTAGAAAATGGAAGGAGGCAGGGATCCTTTCTTTGGTTTTGGTAAACCTTTTGGTAATTTTGGTGGCTTTGGAGGTCAAAGAAGCCTAATGTCAAGCTTTTTCGGCGGGAGAGACCCATTCGATGACCCCTTCTTCACAAGCCCATTTGGCAACATGTTTGAGTCAAGCTTATTTGGTTCCACTGGTAGTCCATTTATGGATCCACGTGCTCCTGGATTTCTTGAAGATCAGTCCCCGCACCCCAATAGATCTAGGGGACCAATTATTGAAGAGTTGAACTCTGATGATGAAAATGAAGGAAAAGAAAGTGGAAAGGACAAAAAGGATAATCCAAGAAAGCATGGAAGGTCTAGCATAGAGCCTCTCATTGAGGATCCAGATGATGAAGCTTCTGGTGAGTTGTGTTTATTTAGCTTGTGGGAGTTTGGTAACATTACTTTGATCTTTAGAGTGTTTTGATTGAAATGGATATATGTATGATTGTTGCAGAGAGAAAAAGTAAGCAAATGACTCCTAGAAATGATATTTACCAGATGCAAAATGTAAGGCCGCGGCCCCAAACAAGCAGCTTTACTTTCCATAGCTCCACTACTACTTACGGTGGTGCAAATGGTGCATATTACTCTTCATCTAGAACAAAAAGGATGGGTAGTGATGGAGTAAGTGAAATTCAAGTTAAAATGGATTCTCTTTTTACATTTTCTATTGGGCTTGGTTGTTTAATTCTGCTCTATTTATATATTTGGTGGTCTACAGTTAACAATGGAAGAGCGCAAAGAAGCCAATTCATCTACAGGTCAAGCATCTCATATGCTGTCAAGAGGGATACATGAGAAGGTGTCATCTCTGGTTCTTTGATGTTCTTCATGTTTCATTCTTCCACTTACTTATCTGAGTTATGAATTTATACATTATCATCTAGAGTGCCTGAGGTAAATATTTTAATTGTGCTGTAGGGTCATTCTGTGACACGAAAACTGAACTCAGATGGTAGGGTGGACGCAATGCAAACCCTTCATAATCTTAACGAAGGTAGCATATTACTCGTAGGTGATGTTTTTGTGTAATTATCAGTTCATTGTCTAGTAATTTTGTTCCCTCCTTTAGATGAACTTGTCAGTTTTGAGGAAGCCTGGAATGGAAAAGCTAGACAACATCCTGGCTTGAGCGAAGGAATCAATATGCAAAGTGTTATGGGTAAGTCATTTCTAACTCCTCAACAATTGGATATGTTGTTTTAAGGGATTTGTCCCGTGTTGACAATGTTACGAGATTTCAATATTATTTTGTTGACGCTCCCTGCTTAAAGATTTTGTTGGATTGTTCTTTAATTAAATATTTTTCATTTTGTTTCTGGTACTGAAGGATGCATATTGTGTAACTACCCAATCAAAAAAATCAGTATTTCAGTTAATTAGGTGGATAAAAGAACAAGCAAAAGGAAAGAGTATTTCATGTGTACTAAAATAGTGATGTGAGTCATTGCTACCGCGGGTAGTTTTGTGGTTGTTGGCAAACTGACAATTGCCTTGTTCCATCAATATATTGTAAAGAGTTTTTTGTTTGGACCTACTGGTAGCTGATAGAACATCAGAATGTAGATATTTTCATATACTTGTATGAAATTGAAATTTATACTATTTAAACCTCTTCTTTTGGCTTCTAAATTCTTTCAAGTACGTTACAGTTTTTCTTCAATAAACTATTAGCACGTAATGAATATGTCTATCTGATTTGCTCTCTTTTGGACTACATGGTAAGAGGTCAAATATTGATGCCTGTATCCAGTTGGACGCCAGTGAAATATATCCTAACGAAACATTTACCTTTTGTATCTAATCACTTATTTTTGTTATTAAATTTCCTACGACATAAAACATCATACATGCTTGTTGGTAACTGCTTGATTTTAAATTTCCATTTGGGGGTGGATAGTTAACACCATATCTTGATTTGGTTTTGGTCCCTGCTTTTATTTCTCATTTTTTCCCAACTAATTACTGGCTCAAAATGCAATGATACTAGAGCGCACTGTTTTTTGACTTTCAACTACGGGTTGAGAGGAATTAACCTTTTCCTCTGTGTGAAATCCTTAGGATCTGGAAGCAGTGGTCAGCATGGGCCAAACAGGGGAGGTTGGGCTCTTCCTTCAACTCAAAGCTCAAGCTACATAGGGAGCACAAATCCAAACATGGGAGATGGGGTGGGTCCGTCTCGTTCACAACAGTCGGGAAGGATGAAGGCAGATATTGGTTCATCACGGGGTAGATCAAGAGTTCGGGATGCCAATGGTGTAGATCCAGCAATGAGGCGTTAGGATGCTCAGGAGATGCTCTTTCAAGTTTTTGAAATATGATGCATGGTTGGCCCGAGTTTCACTGTCCTGAGGGTCTTTTAAGAATTCTGTTATGAATTAGTAGAAATTCTCTAGTCAAATGCCACATTACTATTTCTATTCTGTCGATTGCTGACTGATTGATGATGCATGAATTATGTCGAATGCTGACTGGTTGATGATGATGCATGAATTAGTATGTATTGAGTGAATTAATATAGAAATCATTCTAGATGGAGAGGTGTAAAAATGGTCTGGCCATCCAGGCCTGGGACGCGACGTCAGTTGGAACCTTTTTCTTGAATGGGTTGACATTTGAAACAAAATATGGGTCAACAGACATCCGGGCTGGCCCTGCAGGCTGCAGCCTAAGAGTCGGCTGATTAAAATAGGGGAAATTAGGACAGGTTTCTCTCACCTGTAATGTGGTATAGGGGGTCCTAGACCTATTTAAATTTAAGAATCTAGATTCCTATGTGATCAATTCCAATATGGATGGTAAGATATCATGAAACTTTAATCATGTTACAGTGTCAGGTAGGTTTATGGAATTTATGGAAATGTTGACATCAAATCAGTTAGCTTTTTCATTCAATTATCTGTTGTCATATATACTTCTATCACTGTATCGGTCAAAATCCTTATGGCGAAGTGGTATAATCTATGAGACTTTCATGTAACTTCAAGCTCGAGGGCAAAATCATTAGATCACTTAAGTTTGTCTAATTTAACTTAATAGTTGGATGTGATTTTCACGTCAACATTGACTGTTTCAGTTGTTTAAGAGTTTAAATTCATTTGTAATTTTATTTTTGAAGGTTGTGATTCGTAACCACACAACCTGAAAGGATTGGGTTGCTCAGTCCATTTATAAACGAGAAATGTCTGGCATGGCCCAACACTAGAGTAGCTATTTCGACCGAAGTAGAAGACGGTTGGGTTTAAGCGTGACTCATATTAGTTGGTTCTGGCTTTCTGCCATCTAAGAATATTGGGAGTGTAACTTGGACTACCAACGTACTAATATTATGGCAGTACATGAAAATTTCGATGACCCAATCCAATTAATTTGTCGTGCTAGACCAGGTCAGGCTATGCTCGGTCGACGCCCCACTTATCCAAAGATCAAAAATATTGGCAACCTAGCGCTATTTGTGAAAAAGTTTTTTCTTCGTCGGTTTCAAGTTAAGCATTTTTAGTTGATGTAACAATTTAATAGTACCGTCAAACAACACGACCTTGTAGGCCGAATTTATAAATTTGTATGGAAGTTGTTAGCTTACAACTGAAGGTAGTTTATCTTAATCTACATGATCATTCAAATTTTCTCAAATCTACACAACAAAAAAAACCAAGAAAAGGAACAAAAAAAATGTTGTAAATATGCACACGACAGCCAATCTGTCTCTCTAGAATTCACTTCCGGATGACAAGCTCTTCACCCGACTCTCGATCAATACGTTTGATCCACCGTTTCTCACCCTTCCCGGAGGCAGCGCCTCCACCTCTCGCCCCCACATGTGCAATATCCAACCCCTTTCCCACCGGCAAAAACATTGACCGCACAATCCTCGAGTCACCACCTACGACACTTCGCCACCTAAAATCCGATGCCGCTCTTGAATTTGCATTCTTGCATATGAGCACAGCACCCTTCTGGCCAAGTTTCGCCACCCGAAGGATTCTTCCAAAGTCGTTTCGCCTGCAATCCACCACCAAAAAATCTATGCCAACTAAACTTTCCACCACCTCCTCTGCCTCGCCAACGATGATATGGGACGACATACCGGTCTTTTCCATTGCTGCAGCGTACTCTACCATCGACTCTTCATCAGGGGCTATGCAAATATGCCTGCCGCCGCCATGGCGGCTTGCGACAGAGAGACCGACACTTGTCGCAATTGCCCCACCCTGCGACCACGTTTCTACTATTAGCTTTGCTTTCCACCCGGCTGCCATGGCTGATAGAAGTTCTGCTACGCCTGATTCATTGTGAAGTTCACACTACACACAGAAACACAATAAATCAGCACAGGAAATTTGAAAATTATCCAACTGAAAAAAAAAAAAAAAAAAAAAAAAAAAAAAAAAAAAAAAAAAAAAAAAAA
>CAIGRF010416011.1:4698-28224 GCA_903798235.1 Fraxinus ornus | reverse complement strand
TCCTAATTTGCTGATGCACACATTATTATCAAAATCGAACTTGCTCGACCATTTCAATCGAAACTAAGTCCGAATCCGTCCGATTAATTCTTAACAACATCATATATAAAAATCGGTAAAAGATAGACTAATTGGCCTGACCAACCGAGAATGCCGACCCACCCGTGTTTCACCAGTTTGACAAATTGGCTACGTTCTTAAATTTCTTTTTTACTATTTCCAGCCGAAGTAATATGGCAGAAAATTATTAGTAAGTCCACATGTTGGCCCACCCATTTATAGCCTAATTTTTCAATGCTTTGTTCAATTGTCTCCGATGTAGGATCAATTGTCATATCCGTCATCATAAAACTGAAATAACCGAATTCAATTCATTCATTACAAATTCAATTCAAGGGAATTCTCCATATATAGTTGTCATATGTTTCGCATGTATGAAACTTGTAAAAATAAAACCGATATCCAATATCATATGTATGAAACTCGTATAAATAAATTGATTCCTAATATCATATGTATGAAACTTGTACAAATAAATGATTTCCCTCTTGGGCCTTGGCGTCCACGTCAGTAGCATAATTTGATATTGGTTAGAATCCAATTCATGAGAAGAAGGGAAATTATTGCAACATGGAGAATGGAAATGGAAATAAAAGCAAGGTAACCCTTTCGTGCATGTCTTCAGTCTTCTCTACATTCACATCGCGTGAGTGAAATTTCATTGGGAGACAAGTTTCATCGTTGAGAGGAAAACAATCCATATCACCAGCTTAGACCTCTAAACGATCGCTTAGTAATAAAGAAGGATTTAGAAATTGAGGTCCACCACTTAGAATAGATTGGCACATATGCAATTTCATAAGCCACATCAACGAATTCGTAAAAAAAAATTAAGTGTTCGTTGAATAGGTGATGGATGGAATAACGAATTACAAAGTTCAATTATTGACGGGATAATTTTAAGTATTATACTATATGTACATAAAAATTGACACATTGATTTACATTCATGTGAGGTGACAAATTTTGGAATATTAATTTTGATAACATACACTTTGTGTGTACAAATAGTTTAATCCTAATTTTAAAAGTTCATTGACTCGGTGAAATTTTTACGCAAAGTTCAGTAATGATTCAGGTAATTATCCTTACAATCGGTGAAGGCAAGACCTTTGACTGTTATATGTTTATTTATTTTTTTATTTATTGGAAAAAAAAAATGAAAGTTAACTTGTGAAACTATTTTTTAATCATATAGAAGTTGAATAGATTAAAAGGTTGAAGTGCTGTAAAGTAAAAGGAAAAATCATGTTGGATGGTTATTTGGTTGTAACGTAATGATGCAATTATAGAAATTATTATTTGAAATACCGTACAAGAAAAACCTAACCCCAAAAGTAATGATTTCTTCATTTAATTTTTTTTTTCAATTTTTTTTTTCTTTCTTTAATTTTAATAACACATCTAAAATACTATAGAATTATTTAAGTAATTCACCACGTTATATAACAAAATTAAACGTAGCTAAGTTTAATCATTAACGAGTGCTTTTGTTTATGCTAGTCAACGTTGAACATGTGTTATACGTTATTATGAAATGTTTTATAAATATTGTAAAAGTAATATTTGAATATGTGTGAATGTTAAATAATTTACAATTAATACTAGGGAATATATATACATGACGATCAATGTTAAGTCTTTTATTTAATTTTCAATTAAGTAAAATTGATGTTAATTATCATACATAAACGTGAATAATGAATTTAAAATTTTAATTAACTTATAATAGAATTAATTACACTGAAATGCATAAATAAAAATGAATATTAATTAAATGAATGTGAATTTTAATTAATAGAGAATTTATAAATTAATGAAAGCACACATTTGAAATGAATATGCCAAATATACATATAAATTAATGGTAATTAAATAATTAAATAAATTAAGTAATATTGAAAGGAGGGATGAATTACTCTATTGAAAATCGAAAAGTAAAATATTATTATAATAATTGAATTATAGTAAGGTTAAGATCGTCCTAAAAATAATTCTCACTAGATTTGATATTTAATTCCAATTAAGTAAAATTGGATGTTAATTAGTATATATAGACGTGAATAAGGAAATGCATTTTTGAATATGAAATTTTAATTAATTTACAATTAAAATTAATAACACTGAAATACATAAATGAAGATGAATATTAATTAAATGAATGTGAATTTTAATTAATTATAAGGAATTCCTATATTAATGAAAGCACATATGTGAAATGAATCTGTCAAATGTACATGCACATTATGCTAACTAAATGGTTAAATAAATTAAATATATATTGAAAAACGAAAAGTAAGGCATTATTGAAATAACTGAATTATAGTATGGCTAAAATCGTCCAAAAAATAATTTTCATTTAATATATATTATAGATATTATTAATTAAAAAATTAACTTATTTTTGATGGATTGTAGTATATAAAATTAATTATTTATTTATTTTTGACAATCAGTTCGACCCCAATTTGATCCCCGTTCAATCTTTCTCCTTGACCCTTTACTTTTTTTCACATATAATTCATTTCGATTTTCAAACCGAAAATACTAGCCGCCTACTCTTTGTCAATATAATCTGGAAGTCCATAGGAGGATTTTTCAAAGCTTCAGTTTAGGCAGTTTTGCCCAACATTTTGGCTATTTTGCAGTAATTTATTCGAGTTAGTTGGTCAATAATCCGGTAATTAACGAATTGAAAAATAACTAAACCGAAAGATTGCCCCAAAAATTTAGACCGTTTGATAATTATATAAATGAATCAAAACTTATGCCTACATGCATTTAAACACATTAATATGGGAAATCCTGCTTGGCCAAGAAATAGGACGCCTATGTGGCGCTCCCTATTGGANCAGGGCTCAATTAATATTTAGATGCATATTGGACATGGACATAATATTGACTCATTGAGTTAGTGGTTTATTTTCGATGAGATTTATATACTAGATGGAAACTCTAGAACAACGAAAACAAGAAAAAGAAAAAACGTGTCAAGTCTTTATGCATTAAAAACATGGTCTCGATTTTCAAAAATATCTAAACCAAGAGTGTGCCTATTTTTCCACTTCCTACAGGCAAATCAATGGAGAAAAAAAGACTTTTTTGTAGATAAAAGAATTCAAAGTCAAGTAAATAAACTCAGCTGAAGTTTATTAGCGTATAACTATGTAGAATTCACACCAACTGCCAAACTTATTCTAGAAAATTTATTCGGGGAAATGACATTCAAGTTGGGAATCTTAAACGAATCAATAATTGTCCCAATACTGAGTTTAGCGTTGTTGAGAAGCTAGTTAGGAATGAACTAATTGCCTTAGACACTTAGTTCATCATTGGCATCACATTTAATGCTTCAGGTCAAGAGATAGGATCTGTCCATATAGCCTCAGAATATTAAATATATCACATGCCTATTTAGGGAAAAGGGAGCAGCTGTAGAAGAAAGCCAACTCTACTTTTATCCTCTTTTGTATAAGTCACAGAATCAGCAGTCAGAATAGTATAAGCAACGGTTGCTTATAATCTTATATAAGCCATCACAATTCTTTTGTAAATTAGAACTCATGTAATACATTCAATAGTTCATCATTTTTACATTCAATTCAATCAAATTCAACATGGTATCAGAGCAGGATTTAAGCCTGTAGAATAAAAAAGCCAAGAAAGTTTCTTCACATTCGAATCATGTCTCAACACACAGACAACACCAAAATCACAAGCATAGTTCTGAATGGCAACAGAAATTATATACCCTGGTCCAGATCAGTAACGATCGGTCTCAGTGGCAAAGGGAAGTTGCAATTCGTCTCAGGCATCAAAGAAAAACCCAAACCCATAGACCCACAGAAACCAACAGAGGCAGAAATAGCCAAAACAGAGGAATGGCAAACCACAGACCACATGGTCATGTCATGGATGCTAAACACCATGGAGCCACACATTTCCAACATGTTCATGTATTACAATTCGTCAAAAGAGGTATGGGACAAGGCCAAAAAATTATACGGCCAACAGAAGAACTTCGCTCATATTTTCAGTCTCAAGCAAGAGATTTCGAAAATCAAACAAGGCAGTCAAAGCAACATGCAATTGGTGACAGATTTAGTCTCAAAGTGGGAAGAACTCAACACTTACCTTCCACAAACCACAGACCCAATAGAAATTCAGAAAAGAAACGAGCATGACTTGATTTTCACTTATCTGGGGGCATTAGATGCAAGCTATGAGGCAGCCAGATCTCAAATCCTCCTCTCAGCCGAAATGCCAAGTTTTGATGATGTGGTAGCAACAATCGAGCAAGAGGAATCTCGAAGGACCCTCATGAACCCACAACAGTCCGAAAGTTCTGAACATAATCGAGCCTTCAAAACCCATTATCCAAACCCCAATTTCAGAGATACAAACCCCAATTTCAGAGACACGGCCAGGACGAAGGGGAACGCAGCAGCCGACTGGTGCGACCACTGCAAACGTGCAGGGCACAACCACGAAGGCTGCTGGATCCTTCATCCTCATCTCCGGCCGGCTCGAAGCAAGGGGGAGAAAGGAAACTGGAATGGTGCACGAAGAGGAAGGGGATTTGGAGGGTTTGGAGGCGTGAACAGAGGAGTCGAAGGGAACCCTAATGAAGGGGATGGACTTGGAATGGGGAATAATGGACTTGGGCCTAAGGCTGGACCTGGACCTGGACCTGCTGAGCTTGGAGCCATTGGATTTGGACAAGAAACAGCCCAATCAAAATTAAATGAAGGAATTGGGCCCTCTGGAGCACCTACGGCCCAATTGACACAACTACTGGCCCAACTGAATGGTTTGTTACAACAACAAACTACTCCAGGTTTTATACTCTCCAAACCCGATTTTAATATGTCAAATATTTCTAGAATTGCTAATTTCTGTCAAAAAACGGATAAATGGATAATTGACTCTGGTGCTACCGATCATATGACATGGGACAAAAGTAAAATACAAAATACTACACAGATTAAAGAGCCCCAGCATGTAATTGTTGCGAATGGTAATAAAACCCAGATTTGTGGTTTAGGTACTACCCAATTTTTTTCAAAAAATGTGAAAAATATTTTATACTTACCAGGGTTTAGTTCAAACTTATTGTCTGTAAGTAAAATAACTCGAGATTTAAATTGTAATGTTATATTCTCACCAAACAAAGTAATCTTTCAGGATCGAGAATCAGGGAAGACGATTGGTGAGGGTTTTTTAAAAAATGGCCTTTATTATCTTGAAGAAAATTCCAATAGATGTCATGTGTCGGTCAGTTCTACATTTCATGACAAGTTGCTGCATTGGAGATTTGGCCATCCTTCTGATCGAGTTTTAAACAAATTATTTTGTTGTAGTCTTAACTCTAGTAATTGCGATGTTTGTAAATTTTCAAAACAGACTAGGTTACCTTTTTCCTTATCTACTCATGTATCGGAAAAATGCTTTGACCTAATTCATTCTGATGTGTGGGGCCCGGCTCCTGTAGACTCTTATAACCGTTTTAAGTATTTTGTTACATTTATCGATGATTTTTCTCGCACTACTTGGCTCTACCTTTTGAAAGGAAAAGATGAGGTTTTCTCTTGTTTTCAAGACTTTTTTAATTTTGTTGAAAATCAATATGACGCAAAAATCAAGACTTTTAGATCTGATAATGGGACAGAATATGTAAACAAAACTTTTTCGGAATTTTTCAAATTAAAAGGGATTTTACATCAAACTACATGTATTAACACACCCGAACAAAATGGAGTATCTGAAAGGAAAAATCGTCACCTTCTTGAAGTTACTAGGTCACTACTCTTCCAAAGCAACGTCCCAAAATCATATTGGTCTGATGCCGTGCTAACGGCTACTTACCTTATAAATAGACTGCCCAGTGTCAGGCTGAAAAACATGAGTCCCTTAGAAATTCTAAAAGGTCGGAAAATTGACCTTGAGCATATACGAGTCTTTGGTTGTACATGTTTTGTACACATAAGAAGACATGACAAATTTGATAAAAACTCTGTTAAAACAATCTTCTTAGGATATTCGTCCGAAAAAAAGGGATATAAGTGTTATGATCCCAAAACTCATAAACTGTACTTCTCCAGAGACGTTTCCTTTTTTGAAAATAAACCCTACTATGATCATGAAAATGCACAAGGTAAACCAATTATGTCACCTCCAATAAATTTTGTCTTCCCGGAAGAAATAAATCCAGCACAGGTTGAACGAACGGAAGAAGAACAGGTTGGTATTACAGATGCAATTTCTTCAGGGGGAGAAGAAGACGAGGAAAATGAGCCACATGAGGAAACAATTCAAGAAGAAATTGGCTTGCGAAGATCCACTCGACAAATTCGACCTCCTGCCAAATTAAGGGACTATGTATCCCATCAGGTGATGTATCCAACTCAAAAGGGTTATGGATCCCATCAGGTAATGTATCCTATTCAAAATTTTATTTCCTATAAAAAAATTTCCCCTGCATATCGGGCCTATTTGGGTAACATTTCCAAACAAGTCGAACCAACCAACTTCAATGAAGCCTCCCAGGATCCTATCTGGCGTAAGGCTATGAAGGAAGAACTTCAAGCGTTAGAAAAAAATGACACGTGGGATATTGTCTACTTACCAAGGGGTAAGAAACCTGTAGGTTGTAGGTGGATTTATAAAATCAAATACAATAGCGATGGCACGATTGAAAGATATAAGGCTAGGCTTGTTGCCAAAGGTTTTACCCAAACCTACGGCATTGACTACCAAGAAACCTTTGCACCAGTAGCAAAAATGAGCACCGTTAGAATTCTATTATCCGTAGCCACCAACTTAGGATGGAATCTATTTCAAATGGACGTTAAAAATGCTTTCCTTCAAGGTGTTCTGGAAGAAGAAGTCTACATGACCCTTCCTCCAGGCCATGAAAATACTTCGGATTCATCACTAGTATGTAAGCTAAAAAAATCCATCTACGGCCTAAAACAATCCCCAAGAGCTTGGTATGCCAAGCTAAGTTTTTCCCTATTGAAAAATGATTTTGTCAAAAGTTCCGCAGATTCATCTATGTTTGTCAAACACTTACAAGAATCCATTACTATTATTCTTGTCTATGTTGACGATATCATCATCACTGGAAATGATAATGAGGAAATTAAAAAAGTCAAACAACACTTGAAAGACGAATTTGATATCAAGGACCTTGGAAAACTCTCATATTTTCTCGGAATAGAAATAGCTCACTCTAGCAAAGGCCTATTTTTATCCCAAAGAAAATATGTCATTGATTTGTTAAAAGAAACTGGTAAACTAGGAGTTAAACCAGCCGGTACACCAATGGAAACCACTGTTAAACTTGAACCAGAAATTGGTGACCCACTACCTGATATAGGACAATATCAAAGGTTGGTAGGAAAACTTATCTACCTTACGGTTACCAGACCTGATATTGCATTTGCAGTTAGTGTCGTAAGTCAATTTATGCATGCTCCACGTACCAGTCACCTGAATGCTATCGATAGGATACTAAGATATCTTAAAGGTACTCCAGGTCAAGGTATTTGGATGCGGAGAAATAATTCTAACACTATAATTGGTTTTTCTGATGCAGATTGGGCCGGGAGCTGCGATAGAAAATCTACCACAGGTTTCTGCACCTTTGTAGGTGGCAACTTGGTCACTTGGAAAAGCAAAAAGCAAAATGTTGTAGCAAGGTCAAGTGCTGAAGCAGAGTATCGTGCCATGGCATCCACAGCTAGCGAGCTAACTTGGATCAAGCAACTACTCAGTGACATGAAGACAGAGCACATAGGGACTATGCAAATGTATTGCGACAATCAAGCTGCGCGACATATTGCATCCAATCCAGTCTTTCATGAAAGGACAAAACACATCGAAGTCGACTGTCACTTTGTCAGAGAAAAAGTACAGTCAGGAGAAATAGAAACACCATTTGTTAGAAGTAAAGACCAATTGGCAGACATCTTTACAAAGGCACTCGACAAGAGCAGTCATCTTAACATTCTTGGCAAGTTGGGATCAATTAACTTATTCGAACCCAACTTGAGGGGGAGTGTTGAGAAGCTAGTTAGGAATGAACTAATTGCCTCAGACACTTAGTTCATCATTGGCATCACATTTAATGCTTCAGGTCAAGAGATAGGATCTGTCCATATAGCCTCAGAATATTAAATACATCACAGGCCTATTTAGGGAAAAAGGAGCAGCTGTAGAAGAAAGCCAACTCTACTTTTATCCTCTTTTGTATAAGTCACAGAATCAGCAGTCAATAGAATAGTATAGGCAACGGTTGCTTATAATCTTATATAAGCCATCACAATTCTTTTGTAAATTAGAACTCATGTAATACATTCAATAGCTCATCATTTTTACATTCAATTCAATCAAATTCAACAAGCGTTGACAGAAATGAAGTGTTTTCCATAAAAACAGAAAATATTCACAAACGCCCTTTTCCATAGTTACACCAGGAGGGTTACCCTATACTCGACCTCTTAACACTAAAACTACTCTTCTACATCCTCTTCTCTGTCCCCTTCAATGGGTTCTAGTTCTAAGGGGGGATAAACGCCGTAGAAAACAATAATTTCCTTCTTAACTAAGATACTTAGGCCCCCGTTTGGTACAAATTAAAATCCAATTAAAATTGAAAATATGGTCGTTATTGGGTCCCACTCATCCAATAAAAGTCAACAATAACGGCTAGTTTTTCAATTTTAATCTCTATCAAACGGCCCTTAAACTGTATCCAACAGAGGTACCTATCTACCTACATGCTTTCTGAATGGAGTAGATATTTTTCTGTGTCTTCGCTTATCAATATTTGCTGATGACCCTTCAAGACGAATATAGTCGTACATGATTCCCTTCCAAGGGCTCCCACCTCTTGATTGAGTTAGAAAAACTATGTTTGTTCCAGGAAGAAGTAGAGATCCCGGTACACAAATACTGTATAACCAGTACAAACCATGAATGCCATGCCTAGCAATAGAATTGTCTTTGCCTATCAGACCTGTCGAAAAATGAGGTACTTTTGTACTTGGATCGTTCATCCGGACCTAAACAGCCAAATTTATGTTGAATTAAAGAAAGAACTTACCTCTTACAAATGGAAAAAATAGAAAAAATAAATAAAAGAAACAACGAAGCTTGAATTCAATGGAGAGTATACCTGCAATTCAGCATCAGTAGCCGATGCCAGTGCCAGTTGAAGCGTGTAATCTCCTTGCTCATCAATATAATCAAGATCAAATAAAATTTGCCATGTGGTAGGAATGTATGTTTTATTTCCTGTATTCCTACAATGCAAGTTTAAAACTAGAACCATAAATAATCAAATAATCAAGGGAGCCAAAAAGCTTTATGATATACCTGTTTACTTGAGCAAAATACCAATCTGTCTGATAATTGCTGACACCAACTGTATAAACTAAATCTTGCTGATAATACAGTTCCGCGTAGCGATCCCATAAACCGTACTGCCTAAACCTGTTGAGTTGCAAGTGATGTAAAGATGGTTGCATGGAATTGGAATAAAAATCAGAGGAAGAAAACATATTTATCCATGCGTTCGTACTTCATACATACTTTTCACCATTGCCAACGTATAGTTGGTTCAAAAGGATTGGGTTTGGATCAGGCACAAAATACTCAGCAGCAGTCCGATCAGGGATACCAATTTCCCACAAGGTAGGACCGTTTCTTGGAGGATTATATACAAGATTGCCCAATTTAATTGTGTTTCCTATATATCGTAAAGAAAAAACAACTGAGATGTACAATGTCTTTTCTTTATAAAAACAGATAATTTAAGAAAGGCCATATCTTATGAGTTCTAACCTGGTTGGACGCTTATATACACATTATATTTGTAATCGCCAATAAATCCAGGGACCCAAGCATACAAACTATAATTCCCGGCTCGAACACCCTTAATTATGAAGTATACACTGTCATCAGCTAGTGTCCAGAATTGAAAGCCCTGTGGAAACAGAAAAGGGACAGCAAGAATAATGAAGAGAGCTAAACCTAATAAGCCAGACTATATTAAATGAGAACATACGAATGAAGAAGAAAAACCTTATTTTCTCTTTGCCAAGAACCAGTGTCTCCAGGAAGAGCCAATCCAATATAAGCAGAGCTTGCTCTTATAAGCTTTTCACTGATATAACTGAACAATATATTTAAGTTCTTTAAAATTTAAATTTGTTTCATTTAGCATTCAATAAAATCAAAGGAGTATCGGAGTCATATTTTGCACAATAAAATTGACAACATGTGTCATAAGTTACTGCACTGATGCCTCCATTCTCCTGGTAAAATAACAATTTCCATAGGAGGATTTCTGTAGTTAACTTATGAAAACAACTACACGATATTTTAGCTAATTTATTTTTTTCTTTGAATATTGATATCAGAACATAACAAACGGATATACCTGTCACGGACTAGTAATCGACCCATTACTATACCACGTTTCTCAGCATAAGGGTAGTCCTCTGACATAGGGAAATCATATGGCCAGCTTTCAGTCTCTATGAGCATCTAATTATATATCATGGTGAGTATCCAAATTAATTTAAATTAGATATTCTTCTGGCGAACAATATTGATAAAAGTATCAGGTGATACCTGTTCTTTAGCATCTGCCCAAAGTGTGAATGGATTGTGATCAGTAGAAACCGAATTTAGGTAGACAAAAACAGGGCCAAAGACCTTTTTCCATGGTTCTCCATCACGGAAGTTTATCATTAAAGGTCTTCCAGCATAATGGGTGCTAAAGAACATCTGCAAATGCATTGCATAGCAAAATAAATGCATAGTACATAGGAATGTTGGAAGACTGTTTATAATAACTATGCAAGATGTTCCTAAGAATAATTGAATAGAACTACCCTTTTTACGTCGATTTCTGAAGGTAACGATAGAAGCTATTGTTTTTTGAACTTACACAACTGCTAACAGGATCTTATGCTTCAAAAGTAAAGTAATATTTGCCAAAAGAATGTAAATAGAAAACACAACACAATATTTATTGGTTAATTCTTCCACGTTTACAATTATTTCACACAAATCTAAGTCATATGAGATAAGGACATTAGCCAGTCATATGAAATACTTACAGATAGGGCAATTGGACCAGCATGAGAAGTGAGGTCTTGCTTGACAGGTCCTGCTGTTTTGAACTCATTGCTTGGAGTGATTATCCAAAATCCAGAGGGCGGGTTGGTACATATCCAGCCATGGACTTGACAATCCTTATGGTCACTTGAATATTGATACTTGTCATCGACCTGCAAGCATAACATATTTAACAAGTTACAAATCTTATAGTTTTCTTGACTTTTTACAGTGACGGGGCCTCCTTTTCGTTGTTTATCGTGAGTTGTATGGTTCTTATGGTTTTCCTTCCATTTAAATAAAAAATATGTCTGTTAACATACACTTTGAAGCTCGACGTGCAATCCTTTGGAAATACTATTATCACCAACAAGATTCAATTAATTGAAATGTGCAATTTACCTACCTCTCCTCTGAGGAAAGAATTGTCAGGATCTGTCAGAAGAACTGCTTCTGGGTAGTCTAGAATCTGACCTCTCTCGCGGTCTAGTCTTGTAGGCATGATCCTTTGCCTTTCATCAGATACTACCATGAATTGAAACCTGAACACACATCACAGGATATTACAAACATTTTGTCCTTTGACTATATGTGTTACAAATGTAAATTATATTTAACAGAAAGTAAGGATGTCCATACAAGTTGGGGTTTAGCTTAAATGCTATTCGGCCTTGTGACAAATTAATATCGGGCCAACCCTCTAGGCGCTCAAAAGTTGCATACAAGTAAAATCCAGTAGAGCCACGCAACATTATAAACCTATAAAGTAATTTGAAGTTCAGTAAAACCTCACTAGCAAATGAACTAAATCTCCACAGCTAAGTGAATAAAATGGACTTACACTGCACCTTTTGTCAATATTTAGTGGAAGTACTTCATTTGAAGAAGTCCATGGTTTCATGAATGACAGCTCTACTTGGTTTTCATCTTCCTTAATAACCTGGAAACTAGTCCCTTCAAGCCTGGACCAGAACACATTTATCTTAGTTACTTAGCTAATAGTAATTGTTTGAAGGAGATGACATTTTGGACCTATTCGGAAGCATTTTCAATCTCTTTATACGGCCAATGTGTCAAAAAACGAAAATGCAATTGTGTCTGATGTGCAACTATAGTTTTTGAGAAAGAAACGACGACTCTGGAGGAAATAGAAAGGAAAGAAAAACTCACACCTGCAGTTCCTCCTAAAAAACACTAATTTAGTGAATCTATTCACAAAATATTTCCTTAATATTTCAAAAACAGTAAGTTATCATCCACAACTCATGCTTTGATTTGCCACTATGATGCAAGGATGCTTGTCGTATCATGTTGACAACCCTCGAAACATGTATCCAACAACCACAAGCCTTTGTTCCATCTTTTATATATTTTTTAGATCGCTGACACTCCAAATATACTTAAAGACAACCATGACCATGTGTCCGACATCTCATGCATCGTGTCCTATATAAAAAAATAATAAAAATAAAAAATTTATACTGACGTGTCTGTCCTACTTTTCCAAAAAATCACATGATGGCGTGACCATGTTCATGTTCATGTTCATGTTCGTGTGCAACTTTGATCTGTCATGAGCACCATTCACCTTAGTATATGCAGTTCTGATGATATTTACATAAACGAATGATGGGACTCACTTGTCATAAATGTCGCCTGGATGTTCTGGTTTGCTCCAAACAACGTCCCAATACCTACATTTTTTGGACAAGAATTAATAAAAAATTTGATTCTAGGGCTATATAGCTCAAAGAAAAATAAAATAGATAAACACTGAAAACAACAGTATAACACTACCCTCTATTGTTTTCTTTACGATCACTTTCCAATAAATTATCAATGCCATTGTACTGTATCCCGGTGATCATACCCCCAGGGTTAGACAAAGTAACATTGACAAGGCCATTATACACCACCAACTGCATATGTGGATTTAGAGACAGCAAAATTTAAGATGATAATAATAAGAAAATAGCCAATAAAAAAATAGAAGATAAAGAAACATTAATGCGATTTTACGTATTCATCCAATATCTGCAACTGGACAGGAGGGAAAGATGATGCATCTGTATTGTTCTTCTTTTGAATCCTTCTGCACTAATAACAAAGAAAAATTATGAATTTTAAAGTTGAAACGATCATAGCCAAGCCCGGAAGAGGGCTCAATCCGTAATCGAGAAGAAAGCAACGATTCGTCTTCTCACTTTCCCAAAACAATTAACAAAAAACCAGTATATACATGAATATCTACACAATCTCATGGAGCGCTCGTTAAAGGTGATCAAATTTTTTTTCAGAATCTCAGCAACTATGCGATTGGGCCTAGTACCCCCCATAGACTCCCATTTACTATTCCAGGCCCAAATACAAATTTTACTCAACATGAGTATGTTTGACCTTTTAAAGCCGTGGAATAGTAATTATGAACGTGGATATAGATGATGTTTGACTAGTTTAAATTAAACGAAACAAAACTTAACTGCATTCTCATTGCACATTCAGTAAGCACAATTAGCTGCAGAAGAAATCCCAAAAGCAAACCCTGTTGTCTCTTCCAACCCATCTTCTTTCCTGCCATAAATGGTAAAACCTAAGACTTGTCCTCCCGATAATCGGATACATGAATTCCTTTTCGCCAACATAAAAAGAATAACAGAAAAAACTACTGGGATTGTGTAGAATTACCTGTCTGAAGAATCAAATGCAATGCCTTCGTTTTTCCAGTTAACCTGTGGTAAAATAAAAAATAAAAAAAATCCTCCCTATAGGAGAAAGCAACAGAAGGCTAGCGGGCGGTGGTGCGAATATGATGCGGTAAAAATGGTAGCTCATCAACGGTGAGTCTGTGAAGAGCAGTTACCAAAGAGTGGTATTTATGCTTTCAAAAATACACACACACACATATTAGATTGTAGACCATCATTTTATGGTACGTGACCAAAACATAGTAAAATTAAATGATACTAATTTAGATAGTCATGTCAAATTCTAGGTGTCAATATATGATATTAAATATGTCATTAATATTACTCAATAAATACGTCACTATGAATAACACTATTCTTTTTTTTTTTTTATGTTTTTAAGATTAGAAGTTATTATTAGATTGTATAAAGTCTAATTTATACTCTACATTTACTTGATATATACTTGACCGTCATACATAACTTTCATAATTTATAATGGGGTTTGATAATAGGATCATGCTATAAGTACTACATGATGTACAAAATGGTTGACTACATGGCCAAGTGACGGCCCCCTATTGGAGGACAGCCGCCCCTATAATAGGAGGCCGCCACTTGGCCATGTAGTCAACCATTTTGTAAAATTTGTAGTTCATATAGTTTAATCCTTGACAATATATATGTTGGAGTAACAATAATTATTCGATGGTTTAGAGATCTGTTATTCGTGATTAAATTTTCGAGGCCTCTAGCTATAAGTTCCCAAGTGATTTTGTTGTATGAAAAGTTGTGTGTTATAGAATTTTAATAAATTCGATTAGTAATTACATAATCTCATTAAATGTCTGGAAATTGTTTTACTAGGAATTGTAATTAATTGTGTTTGATTGGTATAATTTTACATCTGAAAAATGTTGAAACTTTAAATCTTTTGGTGTTCATTTGACTTTGTTTTTCTTATAAATTGTCCATTAAAGAGAATTTTTTTTACATGAATCTGTTGTTATTGCTAAAAAAACAAAATAATAATAAATAAAGGTGAAAATCATTTTCCCACCAAAGTGGTGAGAATTGATTTTCCACAATTTGAAGGAAAATCACTAGAGATGGCAATGGGGTGGGGCACCCCCGCCTCGCCCCACCTTAGACAGGGCGGGGCGGATTTGGGGCGCAGGATTGCCCCATTTATTGCCCCGTTTATTTATTTTTTAAAAAAAATTTCCAGTTAACAATTTTTTTAAAAAAAAAATTTGTAGTTAATTATTATTTTTTTATTCTTCACGGGGCGGGTTCGGGGTACCCCTCCCCGGCCCGCCCCCACCAACCTGTCGGGGCGGGACATGTTTTTTTGTCATCACTAAAAACCACCGTGTGAAGCCAAAGCTAGAAAATAGATTCCAAGGAAAAAATGTTGCATCAATCAATGTAAAAGTGGGAAGTGAAAAATGTTTTCCATTTTCCATGGAAAAGTTTGGGGAATCAAACATACCCTTAATATCTTAGTTGAAAATATTTATATTGAAATAAAATTCACTAAAATCTCAATTGGGGAAATTTAGAAGGAATTTTAAAAGGGTAAATGGTATTGAATAATGTTACTAGTACATGATGGAGTTACATAACCTCTATTTTTCTTTCATTCTTTCAAAAAAAAATTTCTACATATTCATTTTCAATTGTATTCACAAAATAAAATACTTTACACATAAATTCAAAATATTTTCCTACTTCTTAATCATATATCTTCAAAAATTTCACATTCAAAATAATATTTTTTCTAAAAAAAAAAAAATAATAATAACATTAACCACCAAACAGGGGCATAATGATTTGCAAATAATGAGGTATCAAAAAGAGCGTGGGAAATGTTTTTTTTTTTTTCCCTATTTAGTAGAAAAAATTCTGACATAATCATATCCCACCACATCACGTATGTGTAAACTATTATTTATTTACATGTCACACAACTAGTAAATATTACCACCAAAAAATTTTGTCCCACCACTTCATAAACAATTTTTAATATAATAGAAAGTTTTGACAGTTCGTAATTTTTTCTTTATTTTTCTATATTTTTTTTATCCCCTTATTTTCTCTCTGAAACACTCTTTCAATTCCCGCCAGATGTTGAAGCACTGTCATTGTACATCACACTTTGAGCAATGTTGGGTGAAATGGTGTTGAGAATCCAACCCTCAACGAGTAGATTGCAACGAGTCCATTGCTTGTATATATTCTCTGGACGTTCATGATGATTTCGTAATGGACCCGTCCACTAAACCACTCTTGTTCTTGGTGATGAGAGCCATGAGCATGGCACGACTCCAAAGAAGATATATAATTGTCTTGTGTCAATTGTTGAGTCATAAGGATCGAACCTGGTTGATCAGAATCATGGAGATAAAGGGATCGCTTGGATCGCCGTACATGTTGGTAGAGGTCTTAGCTGCCTTTGAAGTTTCATCATTCTTTATCATGGAAACTGAAAAGGATGGAGGCTTGGAGTTGAGTGGGCTACGGAGATTTTAAGAGCTCTGATAACATGTAAATTTCCTATGGCAGGAAACGTAAAGAAAAAACACCGAATTGGAAAAGCTTTATGTATATTCAGTATACAGAATTGATGTGTACAATGAGTATTTTATACAAGAGAGAGAGAGAATAATTATATGTCTAACAATAATAACCCTGATTTGGGAAAATTACAAAGAATAAAAAGAGAATAATTAGGTAGGATCTTGATTCTTAACAATAGATATATACAACCACATAAATCATTCGAGTACTTTCACATAACACAATTAAGGAGCAAACTTTATATTTTCTACCCAAAAATAGGCTAATCAGAAAGGAAAATAAAAAAACGTTGCAATTTCTCGTATTTACGCATATATTGTTCTTGTATTTTGATGTATATATTTTGTTGCACTACTATAATTTCTACGAGTATTGGACAAAAATATTTAACATTCAGGCACCAATATTTATAGTGCTAGCGGGGACGAGTCCGTTGAGGCCCTTCAAAACGGAGATAATCATACATGATTCCTACGAAGGGTCCTGCTGTTCTTGCCTGCGTCAAGAAAATCGTGTTTCTTCCCTCAATCAGCCGACTCCCTGCTATGCCAATACTATACAAGTAGTATAATCCATGAATTCCATGTCTTGCAATCGCGTTATCCTTGCCTATTTGTCCCGTACTAAAGTCTGGAACGGCTAAATTTGGATTGTTAAAACGCACCTTACATGTACAAAAGTTGAAAAAAAAAAAAAAAAATTCAGTGCCATGTATAAGTAGATAATCAATTGTTCATGATATTATTTTACTATTAAAAGAAAGAATCTAGAATAATATTATATATTTGTCTTGATTATATTTTGTTTATAAATTGGAACAATTTTCTTGAAAACTTCCTTACCTGCATTTCAGCCCCGGTAGCCGATGCCAATGCTACCTGGAGAGTATAAGTTGCTCCCTTGTTAACATTTCTCAGGTCGAAATGAATTTGCCATGTGGTTGATTTGAATACACCATTTCCCGCATTCCTACGTTGCAATAATGCACATATAAATGGATTTCATAGTTAAATATTATTTGTTTATCACATTTGATTTTTACGAAAATTTACCTTGTAACATGAGCAAAAAACCAGTCCTTTCTATAATCACTGCGACCAATTGTGTACACAAGGTCGTTCTTAGGATATAGATCCTTGTAACGAGTCCACAGTCCATATTCTCTAAACCTGTAATTCATGAAAGTGAATGTATATAAGCATTATGGTTGATGATAGCATTCGAAATAGAAAAACAGGTAACCAGAAATCGATCAAACTTTTCGCCAGAAATTGCGTATGAATGGGTCTTTATCGATGGGCTCGCATCTGGAATGAAAAATTCTGCAGCTGTCCTATCAGCAATTCCAATTTCCCAGAGTGTGGGACCTGCCCTTGGAGGCTCAAATACTACATTTCTTAACTTGATATGAGATCCTGCATGAATCAAATTAATAAGTGCTTATTAGTATTAACTAACATAGAATCAATATATTATGTTAACTAATTTAAGAAAAACCTGGTTTGATGGTAATGTCAGAAGCATATTTGTAATCTCCAATTGTACCACGGACCCATGCGAACAAACCATAAGTCCCAGGTACGACGTTGTTAATGACAAAATTCCCCTTGGAATCTGCTTGTGTCCAGAATTGGTAACCCTTGCTTTCTGTCTGCCATGACCCGGCGGCTCCCGGTGCTGCCAAGCCCACATAAGCGGAGGCGCCCACCACAGGGTTCTTGTTGTTGAACCTAGTAAACATCAATAATTGTTTATTTTTCCTTTTGTTGTTTATAATACTCTCTAGTATACATTAGATTTGATGTTTACTTTGGGGTATAATTAATGAACTGGACTATAAAGTCTATAATAAGTTCACAAGTCACCATCTATAACGTTCCTCAATAATACTAATCCGTTTCTCAACCCTCTTCAATATTCCATATGAGTTTCTGCGTCCAATATAATTTAGGCACCTCTTGGCAGCTCAGTCGTAGTCTCGTCTTGAGACATAAATCAGTTGAGATCAGTTGTTAATCCAATTAATTATTGATACATCATTTTTAAATTAACATATCATCTCAAATTTATCTTTATTAACTTCACCACTAACCCACCAAATTGATAACATGTTAATTTAAAAATAATGTGTCAATAATTAATTGAATGAACAACAAATTAGACAGCAGATACAAAATCACATGCATTTAGAGATGGCGGGGCAGGGCGGGCCGGAGGTGCCCCGCCCTGTGAAGATTAAAAAAAATTTAATTACAAATTACAATAAAAAAATAGTAAACTGAAAAAATAATAATAATAAAATAAATGGGACGGGAAACGGGGCATGCCAGCGCCCAGCCCCGTCTAAGGCAGGGCGCGGGAGTGGCGGGGCAGGGGTGCCCCACCGAACCCTCCCCGTTGCCATTTTCACATGCATGAATACAATTGTGTAATACTCTCTTTCGTTAATGACAGATTAAAAATAAATTTCTTTTTCAATTTCTAAATTTTGCAAATCCAAACTAATCCTAATAGCAAATCGAAGGCAAATGTTGATGGAAATACCAGTCATGAACTAATAATTGGCCGCTCACAGCTCCCCTCTGGTTGGATTTTAGAAAGTCATTTGAAAGAGGAAAATTATATGGCCATCTAGCAGTCTCTTTAATCATCTGAGTAATAACACAAACTGTAAGAATTAATGAACACAAACAAATAAATTTCAATCCTCTTATTATAAATTACGTTATTAATTTAGCTTTAAATTTTAATATTAGAGCCAATAAATCAGTACCTACCCTTTGTTTTGCATCATCCCAGAGAACAGAAGGATTCTTCTTGGCTCTAACATCAGAGTTAATATAGAAATAAACAGGACCAAAAACCTTTTTCCAGTACTCATGGCTTTGAAATTTTGGAGCTGACTCCTCCCCGGCGTAATGAGTACTAAAAAACATCTATATATACACGAAACTAATTAATATAGTAACACTAAAGACAGCATTATCAAAGTTCGCGAAAACTTTAATTTTATTTTCTATTTTTCATATATCTTAAAATACTTAGTAGCATCAAGGCAAGACATAGGACTTACGGAAAGCACAGTAGCAGCAACATGAGATGTAAGATCTTGTTTTAATGGTCCACCAGTACGAAATTCATTGCTGGGTGTTATCGTCCAAAACCCTATTGGCACTTGATCACTGCTTACCCACCCATGAACCTTGTTGTCTTTGTTATCACACGAGAACAAGTACTTATCGTCCACCTACCATATGTCAAGTAATAACTTAGAATTCTCTCCACAAATAAAAGCAACTTATGACAAGTTGGCTATGTTAAACTGGATAACACTTACTCGATTAGAAAAGAAAAGAAAACTTTGTTAGTTTCTTTGTAATATTACTTATCAGTATGTACTAGACATGCTTATTGGCATTGTTGAATTTGCTATACGAACTTCTATTAATAGTGCAAACATTTATACCTCTCCTTTGAATTTCGGATTAGTTGGATTCGTCAAGAGAACAGCTTCTGGATAATCAAGAACCTGACCAGTCTGACGATCCACAGTCATTGGCATGAACCTTTGCCTCTGATCCGACATAGCCATGTAGTTAAACCTATATATAAATTTATATAAACACAGTTGAAACCACGAACAATTCATAAGATATTTAGGTAAGATTTTATAATTCAGAGCCAAATTCTTTTCCTAGAAAGAAGGAAAAATGAGAATATTATATGTTTACTTGTTTTCTTGAAGCTTGAACACAACTCTTGCTTCTTGGATGTCAAAAGCAGGCCATCCTTTTAGACGCTCCAGCACAGTATACGTGTAAAATCCAGGCGAATCACGAAGCATTATATATCTGCTTGTAGTAATGGCAAATTCTAAATGCAGCTACAAGATTGCATCAAAATTTTATATACTTGTGGAATTTGGGATGCACCTTTTGTCAACATTTAGGGGACATTTTGCAACTCCACTGTCACATGTTGATATGAATGAAATCTCTGTTTGATCTGTATTTTGCACAATGACTTTAAAACTTGTCCCTAGCAGCCTGCACATGAACAAGATCCATCCAAAAGTGGATGTAGTCATGTAGAGAGAGAATACATAGAAGCATAAATTGGATGTATCTCTGTGCACACAAGCCTTAGCCCTTGTTTGGGCTCCATTTTAATGGAAATTTGGAGGAAAAATGAGTTTTGAAATAGTGGATTTTTTTGTAATTAAAAAATAAGGAAAAGTTTTCTATTTACGCGTAATATTATTTTATGGTAGAATGTGTAGTTGAAAATGAGTTTGAAAAAAAATGAGTTTTTTTTTAAAAAAAAAATGGGAACCAAACATAGGCTAATATAATAGGTGTTTTTTAAGTGGAAGAAGTAAGCCAACAAATTTTTTGACACAATGCATGATGACTAGGAGTACGAAGTAGATACGACGAGTATAAAATAGAAATATTTTGTTTGGCTCCATGTCGTACTAATTAAGTTTATTATTTTTGTCATTAGTTTCAAGACAGGTAGTATAATTTAAGCTAATCAAATCATATTTTAACCATATATTTTATGGGCTCACAATTTATTAGCCACTTTTTATCTATACATTCTATGGGAATCATTGCTTAAGTTATAATTTGATCACGGCGAAACATACGCATGTCAAATAATCTACCCAGCCGTGTTTTGGCTAACAAAACAAAAAAAAAAATGTTACTTACTTGTCCAGGTTGTCCTTTTCTCCTGGCTTGTTCCAAATGATATCCCAGTACCTAATTATTTATAAGAATGCATCAAACTCGCAATGCAAGTCAATGCCTCATGTTTGATAATGTAAACAATTATAATCTTTCAATTAATAAGCAATATTATCTTATTTTGAAAAATTTCCCCTTTATTTTAATTAGAGTTTATTCTACATTGAACTTAGTTGAGCAAATTTGCATCTGAAATAATTGAGATAATTGTGAATATTTACCCTCTATTGTCCTCTTCATTTTGGGTTTCTAGCAGATTGTCACTCCCTTTATACCTTACATCTGTTACAAAACCACCTGGATCCGCCAAAGTAAGGCTGACAATCCCATTGTTCATTACAACCTGTGACACATATTGGTTAGTACATAAATATTTCATAATTCCATTACAACCAGAAGACGCTATACAGTTGCTTGGGAGAATTTAATCAATAATTCTACGAGGTTTTGACATTTTCACACGTTTGATAAAATGAACTATCACGTCTTATGTAACAACTGGTGTGAAAAAAAAAATAAAAATTGCCAAGTGTTATTTTACTTGCTCTTTCTGTCGAAGCAATTGGACGCCATCGGCGGGTGAAACGTCTTGAATGTTGGCTTTAAGTGGAGCTCTTCTGCAATCAAAATTAACGAAGAAGGATCAAGGTGCGACTATACTTTTAACTCTGCCTATGTACAATAGAGTTTTAAACTTCAGTGCTTTTTTTCCATAATCAATTAAGTTTCATTGAATAACATATGGGATATTAGTCTGAAAACGTAGTGAGAAAAACAAAATATATTGGTATGGAAAGCATAGGCCAACTCTAGGAGTATAAACGAAGAATAATACAAGGTTTTGTACGGAAAAGAAATTATTTTCCTTTTTTTTAAAAAATGAGTAGAATGAGAGACCCTTTTCTTCCATATTTTTCAAGAACCAGAAATTTTAAAGAAACTCCTTATCTAGATAATATTTCTTGTAGAATTAAAAATCAGTTTTAAAAACAAGACTCTGTCAAAAGAAATTAATTCTTGCATGAATAATAACTCACCCGTTCAAAGGCTTACAATTAATTAATGGAAGCATCATTCCCAGCCACCAGACAATCAATTTCCACCTTCCAACCTGCCCCTTTCCCATTTTCCTTTTTCTAAATTTACCTGCAAATGTTAGAAAAAGTTAACTATATGAACAGCTTTCACACATGCAAATATATACGTGTGTGAACTGTATGTACGTATATGTATATGTCTGAACAAATAAACAAGAATAATCTTCATGGCATATTTAGCTTTTGCTGCATGAATTTTATTCAGTCGTTCATCTGATATCTAATCTAAACATAAAGAAAATAAACGAAAGTGAGAATCTGGCATGCAAATATGGCAGAAAATATTTGTCATTAAAAACGCATAATGAAAATAAATGTGGACGTATTTATTATCTAATGGGATTCTTGATTTCATGCTGTATATGCGTTTTCTTTGCCTCGTTTGCGACAGATGAACACCTAGATTAATGTCCAAAGGGTAACAAAATAAACAGAAAAAGTAAGAAATACCTGTAATTGAATAGAAGTAACTGAACCTGTTAATACAAGGCTGGTTGATCAATATCAACTCTAGTTATTCGTTTAGACTTGGGTTTTCCTTCAAATGGGATAGGGCTTGTCGGAGTACGTAAACGTTAAGGCTTTTATAAATTGGAGTGCGTGAAAATATTAAAATTTTCGATTTTGTGAAATTTTATGAAATCGGCTTGTGTTAATTAAAGAGGAAATATTTGTAATATAATTAAAAGGGTAAAAAATCTTAATATACATTAATGCAAGGGATTAGAAGTGATTCTGTCTTCTGCTTTCTGTTGTAGTCAAATAGTTGCATATAGAAGCAGTTGAATGATCGATTTATTAAAAGATTCTCTGCTCAAAAGTTTGATTATTTCCTTACATTGCATGGAAAGCAGAGAGGAAATATATTAATTAGTATAAAAGTGAATTAGCACTAAATGGAAATCTCTTGTTATAATATTTTGATATTAAACATTATTCAATAATTTTTTTTTTTATAAAATATAGAGAAAAATATGACTTACATATATTTTTTTATTGAGAACCAAATCTTATATTTATAGGGGAAAATAGGATTGCCGGAGGTACAATGGTCATAACAATTAGGATTTTATGAATACAATGATTATTCACTAATTACTATTTAATCTACAACACTCCCCGTTGGATAACTCATTACACAATAACTATCTTTTTAAATACATTGTTTGATAAAAAGAATCCAAAAAGACAAAAATATCAAATGACAGGAAAAAAAAAAAAAAAAAAAAA
>CAIGRF010416008.1:15467-31033 GCA_903798235.1 Fraxinus ornus | reverse complement strand
CCGGGTGCTGGATCTGCCACTGGTTGGGGGATCATGTGATCCCCAGGCCCCCCTCCTCGTCTGCCCTTAACTCTTGGTGTAAGACTATTCCGTCCACTCCATAAAACCCATAGCAAACATCCCACCGCTCGAAGCTCAGCTCCTCACAATCTTGCTCGATACCCACTAATACATCCCTTATGTCCCGAGCCACCAACTCGTTTATCTCGTGCCACCACACCCTAACATTTCGACACTTGTTTTAATTGTCCACTAAGAGCATCTCCAAAAGATTTTTTTATTTTTAAGGAATATATTTTATCATTTGGAGAACATCTATAAATTTATAGAGTTAAAATTTTGAAGTACTCCAACAAGCTCTTTATATTTAACACTTAATTTTACTATTCCCAAAAAATAATTATTATTTTTCTTTATCTTTTATATTAACTAACTTTTCTTTAGATTATTTTATTATTTTTCTACATTGAAAATTGATTATAGAGAGTGAGTTTTTTGGAGAGCCAAACCTACTCTCTAAATTAAAATGTCAATTTAAAGAGTCTCTTGAAACATGATTTTAAATGTCGACACTTTAAAATAGAGAGCATTTCATGTTTAAAGAGTTTCTTGGAGATGCTATAAAAAAACAAAGCTTGGCAATTGGTTTCGAGTTCTCCACCCTAGAAGCAACGCCCATAACCCCCTATGCTCCTCCTCCTCACCAAGTTGGATGCCACAAGCATTGCCTCATGGAAGTATCCGTCGAAGGAGTATGTTTGCAAAAATGAAACTCAAGGAAATTGACGAGGACCCGCACAAGCGGTGAAACATGTAGTTTAATTCAATGCAAAGCAACAAACTTTACCAGGGTTTTACATGTTACGAATCCTCTTCAAAGTGAGGGATGCCTTCACGAACACAAATACAGGTGGTGCGCTATTACCGTCAACGCGTGTTGTAAGGTGTTAGGTTAAGTCCCGCAACGATCATGACCCTTGTTTTTAGATTTCATCTTTGAGTTTAAAACTTTGAACAAACCGTCGATGATAAACTTTAGGAAGGTGAGAATGATGTCATCACGTCCCTTATGTCCTTGGTTACACGTGATTAGAAATTCGAAAAAAAACACTTTTAGTCATCCACACTGGCAACAAACATCAATCTGGAGAAGAACGTGTTAATCATGGCATTTTCACCAATCATGAGCCAAGCTCTCTATTAGATGCTAAGAACATATAGGGGGACCATGATCACCAAGATAATGTCATTAAACGGAGATCTTTTCCTTAAGTTTAATAAGGATCTGAAGATATATAAGAAGATTATTTTTTCAAATAATTGAATCTGCAATCCAGCCAGAGGTATTTCACAAGTAAACTACCACATTCAGCTCTGAAGAGTAAGGATATCTCATGAAGCATTTAGCATCCAGCTATGAGAGTGACTCCAAAACTTTCTCAAGGCCAGTAACGAAGATGCAATATCCAGGAGACGGGTTGATGCTAATATTTGCTTTTCGAGACCTAATAAATCCCGTCATGAGGTAAACATCATTACCTTCCACTGTGTTTGACATAAGTTTTGAACTAGCCTCAAATTTCTTTCCTCTTCCACAGAAGCAGATTGGTTTTCCCATCTCGTCTCTTAATACCAACAATGGCTGCATTCTTAGATAAGCTCAGCAACAGTATCATCACATGCAAAATTCAGCTATAGGCTAGGATGCAGAGTCCAATTCTTCGAACAAAGAGGATTCATCATCACTATAATACAGTATCTATCCTTGAAAAATTAATTACTTGACAACCATCTAGCAACAGTGTTCATTAGATTTCTAGTAGACACAAGTTGTGAATATGGATATGGTACAATATGCACATTTCTGAGGAATGGCTATGCTTCGGGCCCCCCTGCAAACAAGCTAACAAGGCCTCGAAATACTTGAGCAGAGAGTCGGTGGGCTAGAAACAGCTCGCCATCCACATTCCATACACCCTCCTTTCCAAAAGATGTGAATGTGAAAGCAGGAGTCTATTCAAAGACATGGAAAACATCAGAATGGTATCAAGACCTGTAGACTGTAGTTAGTAAAAAAGAGGAAAAAGGGATTGCCGAGGAACATACTTTATGGTGTTCAACAAACTCAAAATCCAGGGGGTTCCCACCTCTCCTCGTAAGCTGAATAAGGTGCCTGAATACAAGCCAAGCATAATGAGAAAATGTTGCACGTAAACCAGTCACCAGGTCCTGTTTTTATATCCAGGATTGTAATAGGATTATAAGGTTACTATGCGAAAGAATAATTCATTCCGTGGTCACCATACCCACATACATTACATAATACATGACATACATACATACATACACGTACATGTACATATGTAGGGGGTGGAAGTGGGGTTAGGGTTTGANTTTTGGGACAGTGAGCCTAATTTCCTGAAGTCCAAATGATATTAAGTCCTTGTTCGGACTGCATTAAAATCAAATTTTGAGGAAAAATATATTTTGGAACAATGATTTTTTGAAAAAGAAAATGGATGATTAAAGAAGATTTTTTTTGAATTTACGTATAATATTATTTTATTAGAAATTGCGTGAGAGAGAGAGAGAGAGAGAGAGAGAGAGAGAGAGAGATAGAGAGAGAGAGAGAGAGAGATGCTTGGGCATTACCATAGATAATGCGGGCTGGGGCAGTCTTTAATCAATATAAGATGCATAAACCCATCAGAAAGGTGAGCATCAGCAACTAGGCCATCAGGTGCTTTTTCATTCCGGCAAGAGATAACAGCAGCACCAACACTAATAAAACGTCCTTTGGACCTCAACCATCTTGATGCTTTCGAGTTTGGAAGGGGGAAGGAGGGCCCAACCATTGCATCAACACCTTTTGTGTTACATACACTGCAGTTTGCACGGCAACTCACCCGATCAGACTTTGCAGGGAGGCAACGAAATGCCTTAGTCGAGATTTCTGGGGGCTCTTCCTCTGGACTTGGGTTTTCTTTTTCTGACTCAACTTCCAGATAATTCAGTTCTGCCTCATATGACCTTGAAATAAATAGCACAAAGGAAAAGGTTAACAAGATGCCATTTGGCAAATTATTTATGAGAATAAACAGTCTGGAAAATATGCTTCTTTTACATAACTAGCCTATCTCATTTACAGACAATCTGCTATAACATAGTTACATACTTACCTATAGAATTACTAAAACAAATAAAATATTGTTTTTTCATATAGCAGACCAATGTAATTAATATCCTAGCACAAAGTTTCAATTTGTAAAGGTTATCTTCATATATAAAATATCCAACTTACTTAAAAGCGATATGATATAAAGTACTTTTATCCGGAATTATCAAAAAGTAGGAAAAAAAAAAAAAATTAATAGTTTCATTTAACAGAACAATTTATTTAAACTCTGCCTGTCTAATGATGTATATTATGTCACTTTTGAAAAGTTTTAAGAAAAATGCATCTTCAATTTGACATTTTAGAACTGATAAACTTAAAATATTTACTACTGGCTTCCCCAGTGCTCAAAAGGGATTCTCCAAATGTCTCTATCTTCCATTGTTGGTTTAGTAAGCAGGAACGTCAAAGAACATCATTGTTAAGAAAAAAACTCTACACATGGATTAGTCAGCCTAAACGGACTTAATTATGGAAGACGTGAAGTACTGTAACAACTATTTTCTATCAATCAACTCATATAGACAACTGATTGCATACCTATGCTGAAGGAACACCTTTGTTCCTGCATAATTGTATCGTTTAGGACCCATC
The DNA here is from genome assembly GCA_903798235.1 of Fraxinus ornus. Lineage (NCBI taxonomy): Eukaryota > Viridiplantae > Streptophyta > Magnoliopsida > Lamiales > Oleaceae > Fraxinus > Fraxinus ornus. The sequence goes on along the minus strand of CAIGRF010416008.1, from coordinate 27,264 downwards.
CACCGATACTTCTCGCTTTCTGTAATAACATCTCCATAGAACCCGTACCTAATAATGTTTAAGAAAAGTTAATTAAAATAACTGTAAAGGTGAAATGAAGTGTGCAACAAAATTCTTCTGTCGCATAATTATCCTAGCTTAGATGCAAAACTGGGCATTAATCAAGCAAAAGGTTTCATTTAACAGGTACGTCCATCAATCCTGATAAAAAAATTTACCTTAGGAACAAGATTGTATTGCATGACATTTAATCTTAATGTTTTCTTCTTATGATGAAAAAAAAAAAAACCTTCATTTTTCCTCCGAGCATTTTGTTGAAATAAGAATTAACAGACTACAGTGCACTCACTTAGTTTCACTAGGTTTCCCAGACTACTAAGCCAGTTTGAACCCCATTCTCTAAAAACTCATTTTTTTCTAAACTCATTTTCAAAGGCACGTTCTCCCAATAAAAATAATTTTGGACGTAAACCCAAACCTTTTCTCCACTTTTAACCAACATTCTCCCAAAAACAAAAAATCACCATTACAAAACTCATTTTTCACAAAAATAAATAAATAAAAAATGGGGCTCAAACAGAGCCTAGATGTGTTTTACACAGAAATTTTGAAAATCAGAAGCATCATATTTCAAAAACAAGAACAGTATAAAATCTTGCAAGTCAAAACTTCATGTTTTCAAAATATGCTCAAATTGGTGTTGTAAAAGCAAACAATGAAAACTCAGTGCCCATTTTTGAAGATACGGAAAAAGAGAATACATAAAATCATGATCATTTACAAAAGAAAGACTTGAATTCAGAAGCAATCATCAATGATAAATGTAAAAGATGCACTTCTTAACAGATTAATACAAGTGCAATGAAGGATTCTCATTTAAGACTTCCACATAATACTCAGAAGTGTACTGTAATGTATATACAAGAAGGTAAGTTCAAAACAAATTATATTTTGTTCATATCACATGAAAAATTTTAGGAGAAAAATGCTGCTGTAGGTGCAATTAATAAATGAAACTATGAGATCACTAATGATGTACGAATACCCAGCAAAAGAAGCTGCATAGCGTACACAGGGTTCGCTGATCGATGCAGGTGTCATTTTCCATCTTACAATTTGAGCAACATCGAGGTTCACCCTTTTACCAAGAACAATCTGCAATGCTGATGTTAAAGGGTCTCGAGCTCCAGTGGTGCTGTAAAAGTTAAATTTTAGTGAATTTATAAGCCCAATATAACATTCAGCTAGAGTAGTACTAAAACATAAATCAACAAAAGGAAGTTTCTGTTTACATATTATTGGCCAATAAAAACAAAGTATTACTCAGTAAAAAATTACAGTACATTAATTATGAACATAGTGAGCCATTGAGCTTATGCTTGATAACCTGACTTATATTCATGCCTGAAAGTATTTATTCAACACAAAATAACAAGATTTTAGATTCCAATTAATATGGTTTCACTTATGGTAGCAAATGTTATCATCTTCACTCCCACATCCCAGATATCCACGAAGGAAGCAAGCTGCAAATTCCAAAGCTGAGACCCTATGGGCTTCCTTCACAAAGCCACACCAATGCAAGTCAATCAGGAAACTTGAAGCAAGGATAATAATCTCCTTATATATTTCTTTACTCAGATTGCATGGCTCAGGTCACTAATCGAAAACTGAAAGCCTCTACTAAAAGTCGCAAATGTCTCAACGTCTTTGGACAACATATTTGATGCATATCACATAATTTGGTTAAAAGTTTAATCTAATGCTATATTCTCAAGCCACGCACACATCCAATAGAGTCAAATTAGAACAGAGTGTGAAGAAAAATGCTAACGAGAAACTCACATATGGGTTCGGTGGAAATGCATTCAAGAAAACCACATATTCCTCAAAGAAGACAGTATAAAACAAGGCAGGGTTCATGCATCCAAGGAAAAAGTAACAAAAAGGAAGAAAATGCTAAACATACCAAATCGCAATTGTGTCAGTAGATCCAGCTGGAATGATCCCAATTCTAAACTGCTTGTTTGGAAAAGAAAACTCAGGATCTTGTACTGCATAAAACATAAAAAATGAGGTAGTTAGAGACAAAACACTACGTAAATTTATGGTTCTTCTAAGAAACATACAAATATAGTGGTTATAGAGTGGAAGACTACTTCTGAAGTATAACCTGTCACAAGAACTTGAATAAGTTCCAGTAACCCCATATTCATTCATGACAAGCATCTATGGCTTAAGCTTAAAAGTAAATTAGTTTTAAAATATATAAATCTTTTTATTGGTTGAAGTTGAAAACAAATAAGTTATTTAATTTGAAATAAGGTAAGAGTTACTTTAAAAATCAGTAACTTTTTTACTTAAAAATAATAAAAAATAAGCATATCTAAATGTGTTTGGAAACAAAAAGTAACATAAACATCACCTTTACTCGTGTATATAATAGTGTTCTAAAAAGCGTAAAGCGTTGCTATACGTGGAGGCCAAACTTCAAACTTTACAAGCCTAGGCAAAGTTTAGGCGTAAAAAAACATTTTTTTAATTTTAATTTTTAATCATTGTAAAAAAATTCAATAATACATACAAAACATCTAAAATTATAAAATAATGTATTTACTTAATAATTCCTACATAAAAAGAAGTTTCAAAATCATAATTACATAGCTTAAATCTTATATAATCTAAATCTTTATCGGACTCCAATTCATTTTAAAGTATTATCTTTTTTTCCGTTCTTCCGTCTTCTCAGTTCTTTGGAATTTGGAGTTTTTTAAATTTGAAGGGATAGTGGGTTACTGAGTCTAGATTGTGGGTTTTATCTTTTTCTTTTTTAAAAAGGAAAAAATTGGATCTCCTTAAAATTTGGGCCTGCGGCGCGCTTAAGCACGCCTAAATGAGCATTAAGCGGTCAACGACAATGTTGACCGCTTAATTTTCGCTTAGACTAGGCACGCCTAGGCGAGCATTAAGCGGTCAACAACAACGTTGACAGCTTAATTTCCGCTTAGACTCAAGATGAAACGTTTTCATCACGCTTCGCGCTTAGAACACTGGTATATAACTAAGAGGGGGGACTTTATTTGATATTAACCTACCACAATTTAGGGCTTGAGGTCTGTTATGGTCAGAGCCTGTGAGAAGACGAGAATGATCATTTTGATCACTAGGCTCTAAAATGGTTTCCGCAGCATTATGAATTATAGAATTCAACTCCTTTTCAACAGGATGGATGGAATCCCCAGGATCTGGTGGATATGAAGCTTTATGCCTTGATAAGAGAAGACCATTAAGAATTTCATTGAAGAATCCATCTCCACCCTAGAAACATATCAGAATAAAAAAAATTAAAAAATGAAATAAAGTAACCCAATTAACATAAATTTAAAAGAACTAATCAGTGTGAACATTGTAATAGAGAAATCATGTTGCAAAAACCCAATTAAATATTAGCCTGAAGACACCCCCCTCCCAGCAGACCAATACCGCCTGCCAGATATATGGATAGTGAGTTAGAAGATCTCAGAACAAAATCATGAGAACCATCACCAGTCGCGGATAACTAATTACACATAAATGCAGAAATAAGAAGAAATGGTCAAATTAATCACTGAGAAAATAAAAAAAGAACGAAAATGAAACATAACCCATATAAATGACAAGAGCTGGAAAGCAATGAAAATTATACACAAATCCCATTCATTTAAATAATAGATAAAGGTACATAAACAAGAAATACTTGCGGTGGAAGTTTTATGTAAGATCCGTTAAGATTCAATCACAATCATACCAACGAGTCAGAAGGATATCAAAAGGTAGAAAAAGAAAAAGAAAAAGGAAAAGGAANGAGAATTTGTCTTAACTCATCTTGAAAACTTCATCAAAAGTCAAGAAAATAATGAAAAAACAGAGTTAAGGATAATTCATGGTAATTGTTTACTGTTTTGATCCCATGATAAGTGGTCAAAACCTGCCACCCACTCAGTATAAAGTTCCCTGCCAAGAGAGAGATGCAACAGTTTAAGTTGAAATACTAAATAAAGATGTATTTCTTCATCAACATTGCTCAGTCTTCAACCAAGGTTCTTTAAAGCTATGTTCAAGAAAGTGCAACAGGTCAGCTACAGAGTCAGATACCCTGATCATCAAGCAACTTTTGAGGTTTATAAATAGACTATAGATGCCATCGAGTATAAACTTCAAATTTGGAAGTTCACATTGAAACTGTCGTTCATTCCTTATAAAAACAAGAAATGGATTAATAAGTGGCGTTCCTTACAACAAACTAACGTGGGTCAATCAAAGAAAAACATGATTACACATTTTAACCAAGGTAACATGATTGCTTGCATACTCTCAGTTTCTTCTCAAGCAGAGGTACATAACCATGAAAACGAAAAGTATATATACCAAGATTATAACTACCATGACAAATAATGCTCTCAGCAAAATAGAACAATGTTCTACAAAAATTAATAATTTGAAAAAGCAAGAGAGGTTCAACTACTTACAACAGCTACAACACCATCATAGAAACTAAGCTCCTTGTTTGTAATGGAGGTCATTACATCACGTGCATACCCTGCCCTCTGTGTCACAATCACCTGATGAAAAGTAGACAAGTATAAAAGAGTAATCACTGTTGTTTGTATGAAATGGAACATCATCCAATTCACTTTGAGAACGAGACAAGCTTACAATCCGAGGCATTGACATAATGATTAATCACATGATACAGAACACCTAATCAAGTCATATAAGGAACCCCACATATGAGAGTAAGGAATTTCACATATGAGAGTGGTGTTGGGTTCATCTGTATTTATTTTGTGCCTACTATTCCATTTACTCTTAACTTCTAGAACTAGGCAATCAATGTCACGAGTGATCTTTACAAACTTCTTTCATTAAAGTAATAGGACCAAAAGGACTACCTTCTATCTATTATGATTCCAGGCAACAGAATTCAGTCTACTGCTATTCCAATAACAAAGTTATCTAGTTACACGCAGCTCTACATTATCAGTATAAGGATGTTCATATTTGATGAATATAATAAGCAAATCAAAGGGAATCCATGTGCCATGTACATGCTTTATCCCTAGTATTATTATAATGCTTTTAAAATGCTAGCATGCGGGCAAAGGTAATTGGGATTCATCCGACAGCCAAAGTCTCACACTAAATCCAATATAAATACCAGATTAGATGCTTTGGTGCATGGTCACTTTAAAGCATGTTCCTTGTGATGTGATAACAAACTTACCTTTGTTTTCACTTTGGCCCGGGAAAATATTGGAGCTAATGCTTCCCAAATTCCAAGTCCATTTCCTTTCCCACTCTTTGGGTGAACAAAAACCTAGTCAATCACAAATAAAGTCTGGAATAAACTTTTCTGCTATTTTATTTCCTTTTCATGTTACAACAAAGCATTTGAAATACTGACATTTCATCAGCTAGTAATATCAATTGAAACATACCAGAAGATTCTTAGGTCGGTTAGATTCCATATCCAGAGAAGCATTTATTTGATTAACAAAAGTCTTACAGATCTCCAAGTTATTATGACCAAAAGTGTATACAGATGGGGCCCAAAGAGAAGGAAGGTTCTTTGACCTCTGGACAGCATGCACTGTAAACCGATACAACTGCAGCAGCAGGAAAAAGAAAAAAAAGACTGTCCAAAGAATTCTCTTTATGTTATAAAGGTGGAAATGTAAGTGGAAGTAATCAGAGAACGAGTATAACCTGAGCTGAATGACCCAAAATACATCCTCTAGCCCCGAGAACTGGCCCATGCACCAAACCCCATCCAAGGAACTCAACAGCATAAACATCAGAAAACTTAATTTCGGTCCATCTCTTAACAAATTTTAAGCCCAAACAAGATGTTTCATCTTTCTCCTGATGTAAATAAATGCAAATGCCATCCATTAATCTCAATTAACAGAGGTCTGAAATATTTGTGAATGATCCAGCATGCAATATATGTAATCCCATGGTCTAACATTTTAGGCGGGAAAAAAGTAAACTGAAATAGAATAAGAAACAGATATCATAAATTATATTTGCTAGTGCTCGTAACTATAGTCTACAGAGGAGTCTCCTATAGGATTCAACAAAAAGTTTTTAAATAATAAAAGAAAAAAGATAAACATGCAAGATTTTCGTTGAGATGAAATTTTATGATAGATATTATATTTAGCGTATACAACTTATAGCCTCTGTCATCACCTATATTGCCAAGATCAGGGGTGGCTTGGAGGCCAGGGGTGGAAGCAATTAACTTTACTATTTCAAGTGGATTGATAGTGACTGACTAGCATTTCACCAAGGTCTTCTTTCAACATTGTTGATACAAATGGCATATATTATGAAAGTTGTGAGAGAATTCCATAATAAGGTTCTTTCAATACAACGCTTTATTATTACTCTCTTTGACTGCTGCTTCACGGAAAGAATATTGACATAAAAGATTCAAGCCAACAGTGTATAAGAAATGGTGGTCTCGTGTCGATTGAAGAAATTAATTAGAAATTTAATTTCTGATTCACGCAACGCTTTCAAAGGTGACTGGCAAATCTTGGAAGCTATTCTGAATGCCAATGAACTCGTGGATTCCAAACTGAAATGTGGGTTAATGGTGTTCTTTGCAAGCCGGATATCAATAAGGTGTATGGTAACGTATGCTTTCACTGTTTGGCACATGTGATCTGCATGAAATTTTCTAAAAATTGAAGACTGGATTTTTTTCATATCTCCAGAAAAAATTTCTGTGCCTCGAACATTGTACATACAGTTTTCTTTTTAAAGGTTCAAGAAGCCTTAAGGAGGTAATCCATTGTAAAAGGTGAGGTAAATCTGATTGAACTTGTGAGATAATGGAGGTGCAAGTTGGGGAGACTACCAAATGCTTATTAGGAGATGCCTTTGAAGTCAGAATTTAACTCTGGATGTATGGAATCATATCTGGAAAATTTTGAGCATATGTTGGCAGTTGGAACAAAAATTATCTGTCCAAGCGAGGGAAGTAAACTCTACCGCTCTTGATCAATCTTCCCACATATTTTCTGTCCTCCTCTATTCCAGTTTATATTGCTAAGAGGTTGGAGAAACTAGAGAAAATTCTTTCAGGATCACAAAGAAGATAAGAAAATATGTTTAATTGAATGCCCAGTGAAACAAGGGTTAATCTAGGTTGTGATTTAGTTTCTGTCGACAAATCTTTACGATATAAGTGATTTTGGAGGTTTGTGTATGAACAGAGTGCTTTATGGAGGAGGGTGATTGCTGATAAGTATAATTGTGAGTTAAGGGACTAGTGTTCGAAAGCTTTTCGATGACGAATGGGGTGAGTGTCAGGAAGTGAATTAGAGATTTAAATGGTTTTGTGATTTTGTCTGAGCTTAGAAAAATGTAAAAGTTTCTTTTAAATAACTTTCTGTTCCGAACATATTTGGATATATTTTTCTTATTTTAACTAAAGAAGATACTTATTTTGAAAATAAATCTTACCTTGCTTTGTGATGAAAGATAAGATTTAAATGACATGCACGTAGCCCTCTCTAAGAGCTTAAGCTTTTAAATCAAATAGTTCAAATCACCGCCACCAATTTATTAAAAATTGTACACGTGCAAGGCTTTAATTGAAAAAATGAATATCACACCTACACATGAGATACTGAGTTGAAGTTAAGGTTTAAATGATCTACTATGAAACAACACGACGTGTGTATTAGGGAATAGTCACTTGAAAGTGAATTCTCCCTATGCCGCTCTCTAACCACTGACTGGAGGCACATCTTACACCCCCCCACCCCCCAAGTCACTGGAGAAGGCACAAAGGAACTAATCTTCGACAAAAGGATGAATTAAGCTCATGTATGATGGCCATTATATGGAAAAAAAAAATGTATTTTGAGTAGTGAATTTTTGGAGAACGCGTGGTTAAAACGTAGAAAAAATTTGGATTTACGTGCAAAATATTTTATTTTTTGGTTGAAAATAAGTACGTAGAAAAAGAATTTTGAACTAAAGGCCATCAAAAGGAGCAAAGGTGATAGTGTTATTAGGAGACGCTAGGCTTCAGAATTGAAAAAAGTTTCACCTACCACAGTCACGAAATTCCTAATATTGGACCAAATTCATATAGATCACGTAATTCCTGCCTGTTTTAAGAGTTTTTTCACATGTAGTTCTTTCTAACAACTTAACATTTTTGATCAAGTAGCTCAACCTAAGAAGCACGGATACTTGTAAATAGGCCGTACCTATGTTTCGCGGGCCTGAGGTGAATTTCAGAATTTGGGCCCTAAATTATAGCAAGTAATCAAATTTTTTTTTTTTTCATTTATAAGAATTTTATGGAACTAAAATTTTTTAACTTAAAATAAAAAATAAAATAACAAAATGAAATATTCAAATAATATATATTATAATCAAATAACAATGCGAACATATTTTAAACGATTACTTAAATACAACTTGTTCCGCGGTCTTAGAGACAAAAATATTAATCAATTTTGAATAGTCGAGTTATTCAATCATTACTTTTTCAATAGATAACATGGTCAATCCATTCAGTCTTTAGTGTGACAAAGTTGATAGGAGATAAATCTTAATTAATTTCAAGCTGAAGAAACTTCTTTCTGCTGATGCAATTGTAAACGGTATGGTATTTAACTTACTTGTTTGACCTTTAACCACTTTCCTAAATATTCCATTCCACAAGTACAAAATCAAGCCAAGATTTTTGTTTCTATTCTACAACATGGTTAGAAGAAATCTATGAAGACAAATTTGTGGAAAAAAAAAAGTCCAAAAATCTATTAATAGAAAAGGAAAAAAATAATCAATGATTATCAATGTTTCTAATTTAGCTATAGTGGGAGAAGATTTCCTTCCATTACATGTGTATGGTAAATATCCTATTTTTTTAAAAAAGTCGTATCGACGTACCCGTATGGTATTCGAATTATGTATCCGTATTCGTGCTTCATAGAGTTCCAACAATTTGAAAATAAGTAACTTCCTATTTTAACCGGACTTTTTTAAAACTTATTCACTTATATATAAGTATACTCTTTAGCTTAGCCAAACATGCTCAGCATTCATTAGGGTATGGCTTTAAAAGATGAATTCCTAACTCTTTCTAGCATTGCTATTAATGAAATTCTTAGGTGGCTTAAGTACTGGTCGAATCCACTGGGATTTTATGCTGGAACTCGCATTTGTTGAAGAATATAGCAGGAATATGAGGGAAACAGTGTTCAGTTGTTCAGGTACTGATGCAAGACAGTCACTGGGTAAAGATGGAGTAACTATCTTCAAAATCTTTTTATAGCCTTACATTTTCAGGTTTGACAGAACCTTAAAACTGGCAATCAACTGATATTAACCTATCATTGAATCAGACAAAAAACAATCATCATCAGTAACCGGCAATCATAATGGGAATTTAAAACAAGCCAACAGAAGTCAAAATGCAGCATATTTTCCTAATCAAACAGACAATGCTTCACGGCAATCAGCAATTAACCATTTAGTTGATTGTCACCGACATAATAAAGAACATATAATAAAACGTTGATAAGTATGGATGAATCTCTCCATTTAAAATAAATAAATAAATAAAAGGATCAGCAGGCCAAGAAATCCATACATAACAGAGGGTATAACCAAAAGAAAATTTTATTTAATACAAAAAAAAAAAAAACTTACATCATTCAAAGATTCAACCAATTGCCAAGACAGCCCATCAGAATTCTGGGTGAGAACAATCTCTCCAACAGTATCTAATAAAAAGTTAGAGCTCAAAACGGAGTCTTCGCCGCCATCATTAAACGGTGCCGTCGGGTGAGAATCATCCCGCGAATAACCATTCTCCATTATCTCCATGAATAATATACCATATGTGTATACAAAATCTGAAACTCCTCACATAAATCTCAGCCAATTTTCCTGAAAATTAATGGAAGTTCAGGGAAACCCATGTTACGAAAATTACCATTTGGAGAAAGACTGAGGTCAATTTTTCACCCTATATTTTAGCATTCAAACGTCATCCAAGAAAAGAGAAAAACGAAAAGAGGGGTCTAGACGGGTCTGGTTCTTGTGTCTTTTTGTTGGTCAGGGAGCAGTAAATAAACAGGCGCTAGAAAAAATAAGAATGTTTTAGCCCTTTATTTTTTCTATATTTATTCATTTCTCCAAAAAAAGAAAAAAATTTATATATATATATATATATATCACAATAAATCACTACATATTAAAAAAGCCAAAACATTGGCGAGACACGTCATGATTTCCCATCGTCAGAATTCAATTTTTTTTTTTTTTGCGCTTCTTCCACATTTCTTTCACGCATCGGTCATACTTCTTCGTTTTCCACGCAACTACACCATACCTACTGTCATACCTATTTTCCTTTCCCAAATTTCACTCCCAACAACGTTTAATTCCTCCAGCCATCGTTGAGATTTGATCACTACAATTCAAGAATCTTAATATCTTCCATCTTATCCACTGACCATGATTGCAATGCTAGAGTTTCATTCCTTCAACCTCTCGCGCAACGGTAAGTTCTGGTTTCGTTCGTTTTTTTCTGTCTATTTTTTTTTTCTTCTTCTTCTTCAAACCTAACGTCATCTCTTTTTGAAACCTAATGTTGCTAAGAAGAAATTAATCACAAAATCAAGAATTACATCCTCAATGGTGCAATGACACACTAACAAAATCAAGATTGTGTGAAATTTATTGAAATTTGAAGATTGCAGAAGATTCTTCTTCTTCTATCTTTTGAATATTTTTTTCTTCCTACATTCTTCTCTATATATATTCTGCTCTAATTTTATAAACCATCCTTGTTTTTGCAGGATTTGAAGTTTTCGTTGTCTGACATTGAGATTGAGAAAGAGATTACTCAAATTGAAATAAGGTATTTTCTTAGCTAATGTAAAAATGTTTTTCAATAGTTTTCAATTTTTTGTTGTGAAGGTATTTTCTATTATCGTCAGTCTATTGTCATTCTTAAACTCAATTTAACTATTCCATTTTCACAGGTTTAAATACATTTAGTTGAATAAAGGGTATTAGAGTCTTAAAATTGCATTCTGTGATCAAAATTTGAGGCAGATTGTTTGAACTCTTTTATATATTCATAAGTCATAGTTGGAGCAAGAGGTTAGTTTTATTTAGGACTGATCAATTTTTTTTTTTATTATTATTATTATAGCAAATAGATGGAATGAGTCAATTTACAATGCATTTGATGTGTATGATAAAAAAAAAATTGGTCTGTGTCTCCGTTAAGCATAAAGACACATGTCGTGTCTCCGTTCTTAAAGGAGATAGGGGCCGTGTCTCTGTTAAGCATGGAGACTTAACTTGGAAATTTGATCATCAAAGGCTATGTCATTACTAACAGGGGCGGACCTATGTGAGGCCCAGTAGGGGCGGCCGCCCCCACTCAATTTTCAGATTTCCTCGACTGACCAAGGGATACCAATCCCAGAAACCAACAAACCACCATTGCCTTGTATTTCTCCTGATACAACAGTTATTTTTCCAGTAAGAATTTCAATTTCTCAAGAACCTCAAGCCTGCTTGGACTTGCAACTCAAGTTGAATCAAGATTAGTCATGGTGGCTCCTTCCCTATTAAAACTGCCCAACGTACAGAATAAATTCAATAGGCATATTACAGAAGAAAATAAACATCTTTTAACAGTAAAAATGCCAAATCTTGAAACAATAGGCAAAGTACCCAGAAATTTAGTTATTCTCTTCAAAAAAATGAAAAC
>CAIGRF010416001.1:0-12404 GCA_903798235.1 Fraxinus ornus | reverse complement strand
TCCTCCCTGGCACCTGGGAGGCTCATCCTGCGATTTACCTCCCCCACGTTGGTTCAGGGCAGGGTCGGTGGGGGGCCCTCAAGGTTGGGGTTCAACCTTATGACATGTTCATACCTGATATGGTTAAAGATATGCTCGAGCATATTTAACTCGAGCTTGTGCTTAGACAAATCGAGCACGAGGACTACCAGGGGTTTCCTTTTTCGAAGCAAGGTGATTTGGTAATAATAAATAGGATGAGAAATCAATGCTATTTTACTCAAATGAATCTCACTTTAATACTCTCTTATTGTATTAATGAATGACAAATTAGTTCGTATTTATAGAAGTGAAAAAATCAACTTTTCTGCTAAATCGGACGACCCATCGGACGTCCGGTTCTGAATCTGATGACCCCAAAAAATAGCCGTTGAAACTTGTCAGAATGGTCGAAAATTCGACCGTTGTCCGTTGTTGGCGAACCGACGTCCGGATGACCAAAGTTTTCTGGACCAAAAATTTTGTTTTGTTTGCAGCCAATAAATATTTTGCATGATATTTTTATTAGATATTTCAAGGTAAGTGNTGCACTTACTATACATGTGAACCAAAAGCCCGAACCTTTAGGTAATTATTTGATAGTGGTACTACCAATAGGTGAATCATTAGTACTAGACAATAGATTGTGGGATTAAGGTAAATGATTATGAGTTGAAGGCAAATTTGATACTTCTTGGCATTCATGATTTTGATGTTATTTCGGATATGGACTTTTTAACTGCAAATCATGCTTCAGTTTATTGTTTTCGAAATGAGATTGTGTTTAGACAACCAGGACAACATGAAGTTATATTTAGTGTAAGAGATTTTATAATATATTTCCAGAAGAACTACTAGGTTTACCACCATATAAGGACATCGAGTTTACTATTGATCTGATTCCAATGACTATACTTATTTCACAGGCACCGTATAGAATAGCTCCAACAGAATTGAAAAAAGTTAAAAGTTCAGTTGCAAGAATTAATAGACAAGGGTATTATTAGATCTAGTTTATCTCCATGGAGAGCACCATTTTGTTTGTGAAGAAGAAAGATGGCACCATGCGATTGTATATATATTATAGAGAATTGAACAATGTGACAATTCACAATAAATATCCTTTACCACTTATTGATGTTTTGTTTGATCAGCTTCACGGTGCTATAGTATTTTTCAAAAATTGATTTGCGTTATGGATATCATCAACTTAAAATCAGGGATGGTGATGTACCAAAACTGCTTTCAGAACACGATACGGTCATGATGAGTTTCTTGTGATGCCATTTGGTTTGACCATAGCTCTAGCTGCATTTATGGATTTGATGAAGATAGTGTTTTTTGGTATTTAGATAGATTTGTGATTGTATTTATTGATGATATATTAGTATATTCTCGAGATCGTGATGAGTACATAGAGTATCTTAAAATCATTTTGCAGACTTTGCGAGACAAACAATTATAAGTTAAATTCAGTAAATGTGAATTTTGGCTTGACAAAGTGTATTTCAGGGACATGTTATATTGGCAGGGGAGAATTTACGTCGACCAAAAAAAAACTGAAGCAGTGGTGAAATGGGAAAGGCCTACTAATGTAACAGGAATACAAACTTTTCTTGGCTTAGCAAGCTATTATCGTAGAGGGATTTTTCTAAAATGGCTCTTCTTTTGACTAGTTTGACTAGAAAGAATGCTAAATTTGTTTGGAATGAATATTGTGAAAACAGTTTCCTAGAATCGAAGAATCGACTATTTTCAGCTCCAGTTCTTACTCTCTCATCTCTAGGTAAAGAGTTGTAATATGTAGTGATGCTTCACGTCAGGGCCTTGGTTGTGTTTTGATGCAGAATGAGAAGGTTATAGCATATGCCTCTAGACAATTGAAGAAACATGAACTAAATTATTCGACACATGATTTAGAGCTTGCTGCAGTTGTTCTAGCATTGAAGATTTGGAGGCATTATTTGTATAGCAAGAGATGTCTGATACTTAATATCATAAAAGCTTAAAGTATATTTTCAGTTAGAAAGAGTTGAACTTGAGGCAAAGAAGATGGTTGGAACTAAAAGCCCAAGAATAGCTAACCAAGAGGGGGGCAAATTGGTTTCTAAAACTTTTTTTTGAAATTAACATAAAATCAAGCGCATGATAACAAGATAATGTAAATTAAATATCAAACACATATATTAAGACAATAAGTAAAGAGGGACGGATAGTACAAACGATATAATTATGGAGGTTCGATCCAACGCGATGATCTACGTCCTTCGTTACCAAGTTCTCCTACACGAGCAAGGCTAATTTCACTATGTTGATTGACTTGTGGTGCAATCCGACCCTTTACAAAGCTTTCGGTGACTTACAAGCAAGAAGCACCGATCCTTTTACAACGTTGAGCTTTTCGGGATCTCAACACGACCTACAATTCAAATAAGTTTACAAATTAAATCTTCTCTTCTTAATAAATGATGATTCCAAAGTTGAGTACAAGAATAGAAGTAGGCTAACACTTAAATGGATAGTAACGAACGAGACTCAAGTGTTTAGGTGTGTACATCTTTGGTGTATGAAATGATTTTCAAGAATTAATTTGATCAAAAATTTTTCAATAGCAAAATGATTTGATAATAAATGATATGAGAAATTAATACAATGTTACCTTAAAAGAATATCAATTGAATGCTCAAAAATTTGTCTTTCAAATGGTAGGTGAGTTGGTATTTATAGAAGTGAAAAAACCAACTTTTCTGCCAAACCAGACGACCCATCCGGACGTTCAGTTCAGAACTAGAAGACCCAAAACTAGCTGTTTGAAATTCCTCAGAACGGTAGAAAATTGAACCGTTGCTAGTGAACCGGACATCCAGTTCTCCATCCAGACGTCCGAATGACCAAATCATTTTCTAGGTTAAAGGTTGTTTTGTTTACAACCGATCAAATCTTTCGCATGATATTTTTACTAGATGTAAGTGAGATATAATAGTTTCAAGATTAGGTTGAAAAACTTACCTTTGAAAAATAATTTTTATGCAAACGTTTTCATGACGTGAAGTGTAAAAGAAATTCATAACTTGAGCTTTCAATGTGTTATTGCCAAGAATTAAAGTGCTTTACCTTTACAAACGAGCTAAAAGAAATCTAATTCCAATGTCTTCAATTAATTTCGATGTGAGTGCTCAATTTGTTGTTTGATTTTGAAATTATGCAAAGCTTGTCTCCATGAGTACTTGATCGATCTTCATCTTGAGCTTCCTTGATCTTTTCATCCAATAGTTTTGTCTCAAATTTGGCAACATGAAACATTTTGAATCTACGAATTAGAGATAAACATAATTTGTTTGTTATAATCAAAATATAAGATTTGACCATACAGTCTAAGCCTTCAATGGATTATAACTACAACTTTAACTCCCAGGACGAGTCGTTCCAATTTGGATTTAAGCTATAGGTGCTTGAATTAAATTTCTATTTTGTCTGTTGAATCCAATAATAAAAAATGTGTTCACTACATGTGTGGCTATTAGTGAATGGAGGATATCTGGAAATATTTGATTTTATAAATCCAAAAAATATATTCGAAGAAAAATTAACGAGAGAGATATCTAGTTAGATTCAATAATCTCTCTAATAGAATACAAATTATAACAATATATTACATTAAAAATCAGTTCAAAAATTCCTTTTGCGATAATCTCTTACACATCCAATCTATTGGCCATAGTTCGTTTACTCTATTGGCCAAAAAACTCAAATCAAAATGGAAAGAGTTACGTATTCACAATTTAGCTCGAACTTTTGTTAGACTTTTACACAAAAGATGAGTCATATGACTTTTTCAATATTATTATATTTTGATAAGTGAATTTCATTCTTCATTTTAATTATAGTTTCATTTCTCCTCCCTCTAACCCAATCTAATAAGTTGTGCGATGTTCCACATTCGACATTCACTACTGATGTTGCTTTGTTTAAATGATTTCGAAATCAAGAATGAAGCCCTCGATCGTTAGGGTCTAGGGCTAGAAAGTCAATATATAAATTGTGCATCTAGTTTAGACTTGTGTAGATATTTAAAAAATTTGATGGGCCTCTCATCATTTTTTCCATTTTAGTTGTGGCACCTGGCTAAAAATTTCTCCATCTCGTTAAGCTTGAGGAGGTGTTGGAATGGTTTTGGATCAGAATGCAACTGAAGGAAGGAAAAAAGGTAGAAATAAAAAAGCAACCGTCGCCTGAGAGATTCGAACTCTCGCGGGGAAACCCCATGTACTTAGCAGGCACACGCCTTAACCACTCGGCCAAAGCGACTGGCTGATTATGAACTTATTTATATTGATATATTAATAATTGATAGCACTTTCAATTTGGCTTTCATTTTATGTATTATACAGTGAGTGAAAAGTAGACTTGCATGGAAGTGCATGTGTAGTCTTGAACTCTCAAAGAGTATTGTGAACTAATAAATTACGTATAAAGAAGTTAGTACAACGAGCTATTTCTCTAGAGGACGAGATGAAAACTTGTTGCAAGATAGAATTTACTTACTTTGTGTAGTCACAAGCGAATAATAATTTTGTTGGAATAATAAACACGTAGATGTTGTAGAAATTATCATTGTAGTGTGCTTTACATAAATGCATCTACCTTGTTCTTTGTGATTCCATCTTTGGGCCCTTTGGCTTTTTTCATCGTCCTTCAAAAATCAAAAAAACTTGCAGAGATATGCTGTGTATAACGCAACAACAAAAAACTTTAACTGAACCTCAATATAATTGCGCATTTATAATATGGATATGGAACATTCCATAACTTAATATGAGTTTTCTTTATGATAAATAGAACTTATTTCGAAGCCACCAACAAAACCTAATCCGACCCAATTAAATTAAATTAAAATTCAATTATTTAATCATGATCAACTCTTGATCGGTCTAGATAATTTATTAATCTCGTTCTATTTTTACTAAAAGAACAAGATTGACTAATTGAAATTACCGAAGTGTAAATAATAATTATATCCTATCTCATCATTCTTACACATTACCTCCATTGAATCTAATACACAGTTCCAACAATTACAAACAACCAGGAAGACTACTTGCAGGTGAAGGGATGAGGAGAACTATTGGTATTTTATTGCCAAACAACTTTAGGACAATGATTTATATTTACTGGACTTTGGGGCAATTGGCCCAAAACTGAAGAGTTTATCCTGTCCAAATGGAAAGTGTCATTTTTTAGGTGTTGCTCAATGAATTATTCTATTCTTGAGGATTAATCGCGACCGTTGGATCAAAACATGATCAATGGTCGTGTGTCCTCATATAGAAAAAGGAAACCCAATGCACTTCTCTTACTTCACCATCATTCTCTCGATTTTCAGATGTATTGATTTGATGGAAATTTGTGCATAGATAGTTGTGGATGCAACGACGATTTGCAGTGTGGGACGGTGGTGGGCGACGGTGATCCAATGATTTTCTGGTGTTCGTTTGGTTTTAGGGGGATTGGAGGAGAAGATGAGTTTTTTTTTTCTCTTTTATTTTTTTAAAATTTAATTTTTAACTTATTTTATGTATAAAATGTAAAGTTATTTTTTTACCATTTTAAAATTAGTCAAAGTCAATTTTCTAGGTCAACTAATGATTTCATGGATGAAATTTATCCATTTGTCCTTGTCATGCAATGAAATGAAATGCTTGAGATCGTGAGTGACATAAATGAAAAGCTTGCGTGAAGTTTTCGAAAAATGAAAGATCTGAAACCGTAACTACAACTACAAGTTGAAAAACTTATAATGGTGAGAATTTGACTTTTTTTCATGATCAAGTTAGTGTGTTTTTTTTACTCACACTAGTGAAAGACTCACGTAAAACACATGAACTCGACTAGCAATACGGTTTGGTATTTCAGGCGGTGTAACCTCTTGAAAAATTGATAAAATTATAACAAAGTTTTATGAAATAAACACTTCATCTTCCCTACACTGCCTCACATTCGGAGTCCATTAAGACTCCTTCAAATGGTCAGGACTAAGTTGATATAAATTCTGAAGGTCGAGGACCAATGCTGCAAGTTTCTAAAATAATAACCCGAAAAGAAAATAATAATAATAATAAGAGGGAGGGAGAGAGAGAGAGAGCCTGAATCAGAGATAAAAGATTAGACACAGAAAAAATATAAAATACACGCAGCCCTCACCCAAAGCTTCAACTCCAACCCCAATTCGCCTTCAGCTCACATCTCAAGAGCAGTGAAGAAAAAAAAAAATCATCACTTTTTATGTGATTATATATACGCACATACATATTCTCTATCTGTATATATCTGTTTATATTTATTCTCTTTTAGATTTGAATCTAAAAGAATTACCAGCTTTTGTCGTTATGGATCCATTTGATATGGTTTGTTTCGTCGCAGAGCTCCGCAAAGGTATACACGAAGTAGCCAGATCTTAAAATATTATATCTTTTTCACCTTTTAAGTTAATCTTTTTTGTTTTATCCTTGGGTCAAAATCTCAGAGATCTGTTATGATGTGTTGTGTGAATAATTGAAGTACGTGGCTTCTGTTGCTTCTATGTTTTTACTTGATTTTTATTTTGTGTTTGATGCGCTAAATTTGACCAGGATAATTCTGAGTATTTTTGTTTTTATTTTTTTAGTAGGAATTGAACATGTACAGCATAATTAGTTAATGATTTAACCGTTGAGAATTTTGTTGTTGAAGATGGCGAAACTGTTGTTTGTTGTTCTCTATGTTATGATTTTATAGTGTAAAGATTGTGGGTTTTGTTTATTGTACTTATGGATGCTTTAAAATGTCTTTTGATGGATATATAATGCAAGATGTGATAGTGGTAATGTTTCAAGCGACTAACTTTACCCTCTCAAAGAAACAAATGTATCTGTTATTTTCTTGCTTAAACTTATAATGTCATGTTACATTATGTAGACTGTTGCAATTCAAGACTATGGATATTAAGTAGTTGTATGTAGTATGTACTATGTATTCTAATATGCCGTTGATATACACATTTCAGTTATTATCTCAGCTTATATGTCAATTGCTTTATGTGTCTTTTTTGGTGTCAACAAAGTTAAGAAGCTCAATTTTGTATCATTATGCATCTTGAATATATTATAATTTCTGACCTTGGAAGGTTTCATTTGTTTGCAGGGTTTGGCTGATTGTCGATATTGGGACTCGTTTGTTCAAGTGATAATTGTAGAGACTCCTTTTCATTTACCTACTGAAAACCCAAATTAGTAAAAAAGAAAAGAAAAGAATGAGCTTCTCTGGAAAAGGGACTTCTGCGGATAACAAAAAGCAAACTGCTGCAAAAGCAACATCTTTGAATCCAAACGCTGCAGAATTTATTCCTTTCTCTCTCAGATCATCTGCTGGAGGCACAAATAGTGTTGATGAAGTGTCTAAATTTGCTACCCCATCTGCTTCAACACCAGGAAAAGCTGTACTTGATCGATCAGAGTCATCTGTTCCAAATGATTCAGATGAAGAAGCCCATCAATTCTGGGACCACCAGCTCCCTGACGACATTACTCCCGATTTTAAGGTTATGGGTGGAGATGATACTCAGGGAATCAATGGCTTATCCTTTTCAAGCTTATCGTTGAATGATATCAGTGAAAGCTCAAGATTCTCTGCTTCAACTGGCAGTGGCTTTATTTTGAAGGACACTCAAGAATTGTCTCCTCTTCCTAGAAATGATAACTATGCTGAAAAACTGAGATTTCCTGTCTCGTATGCAGAGTATCCATCGCCTACAGGGTTTCAGCATTCACTTCCTAACCCATGGGACAAGCAAATTGTCAATGACGATCAGCTTCTTGGCAATGTTCATGAAGGGCCTCCATATAATGGAAATTCAGTACATGCTTTTCTTTCTGACATGTCAAATGAGCAGATATTACTGGACAGCACAGATGTGAACCCTATAGATTTTCTTGCTTCACAGTTCCCTGGTTTTGCAGCAGAAAGCCTTGCAGAGGTGTATTTTGCTAATGGAGGCGATTTGAATTTGACAATTGAGATGCTTACTCAGCTAGAGGTAGGTTCTATCTCTTAAGCTTTGAAATAATTCAGCATCTTTTGCTATGTTGTAGTTATCATGTCTGGTAATAATCCTCCATAGTTCTAATTTGGATTGACATCAACTTATTGATCTGACGTTTCTCCTTTATGTTTTCTTCTTCTGTATGCTGGATCTAAGTTCCAATTCCAGTAGTTTGTTCTAGGGCAAAAAGCTTCTTCTCAAACATGTTTAATCTAAAATGAAGAATATCTAATTAAGATTCCAACTTCTTACTTGGTACACATTGCTGTTGGTTCTAAACTAAGTCTAAATGTAACAGAAATCTGGAACCAAGGAAAAGGAGAAAAAAAGTTTTCTCTATTTAGCCCCTGTTTGAGACCTTTTTTTTTTTTTTTGAGAAAGTGTATTTTGAAATTGTGAATTCTTGGAGAATGCGTGGTTAAAAAAGGAAAAGTGTTGGGTTTACGTGTAAAGTTATTTTATGAGAGAATATGTTGTTGAAAATGAGTTTTGAAAAAAAATTGGGGGTCAAACAGGGGCTTAATTGAACGGATATATTGGGAAAAAAAAATATTTATTTCATTAAATGATGCAATGGATTGAAAATTGTGTCAAGACCTGAAGTGCATTCCATTTGCGTGCTTTTTGTGTATTAACTTCAAGGGTATTAATGTAATCCCTAAAGATAAATGTGTGGATCATTGTGTCAACCTTCTTAGAAAGCCATATCTTTGGATAAACTATTGGTATCGATCATCATCTTTGTTTCATGACTTCGAGTTGTATTTGGACTTGTGTTCACCCACGATATTGCCCCGGCTGTATTTGTTTTGATTCTATATCTTTTGCTTCCTTTTATCTAATCTTAATTTATTTTGTCCTTTGCTGTTTTTGTATGTTTTCAATCTTCATTGCCCCCTAATTGCCTCACTTGCTATTTGGACAATTTCAACCAAAGAATCTGTACCTTTCCGTTTGATATTGTTGTTTGTTTGGTGTTGGCATTAATGTATCAGAATTGGCAACCCTTCATTCCTTGGATCACGAAACAGTTGGGGGCTATATTTCTTTGATTGTGCTTGTACAAACGTGTGATTATTGTTAAAACTTTATATTTCTTGTTGGAGTTCCTACTAACTTGTATATATGATAATAGTGGCAAAAATATAAGCAATGAACCTAGGAAGCACCAAGAAGGACACGGACACGTGTTTTCAGAAAAGTAGGATACAACATGTTGGGTACATGTGTATAATAAATAATGTGAATTTTTTTAATAGAGTATACCATTTTTGTAAGTTTTATAGTCTTTCTTATTGTGGGTCTTTTTGCAATTCGAGTTTAATGCATGGGTCTTTTGCCAATAGAAATAAAGTCGCGCCTTCCAATAATCTATCTCATTTTCTAAATTAATAAAAATGTATTGTGAAATAGGAAAACTGTATTTGAGGGTTAAACTTGCTTGCAGTTTTTTGTGGGCTGAAACTCCTTTAGTTCAAGACATGCTATTAGTTTTTATGGTGTTGAAATACAGGTTTTTTCTCCCTCATCTCTTCCACTGGCTTTTCCATGTTAGATTTTTTTCCCCTTTCGATTTATTAACTGTATAAGATCTGTCGTGTTTCCTCCGTGTTTATGCCGTGTCAAGTAATATGTCCAATCTAAAAAAAACTAAAAAGGTGGGCTGCTACATGGTGAGTCTGACATGTGCAGTTATGCGTTGGATGAGATAGTGAATGTTGGTGGCCAATATGTGTCATTATGTATGTTCCCTATAAGTTCAAATGAAGTTATTTATATTCAGAGGAGAAAATCAACCTGGGAAAGGGGAATGAGTTCTTCCGATGCCCTCTTCACAGGGAATGTATTTCTTCCCGTTAGATTTTGAGATCACATAATTCATTTTGTAGTTCTTATGCTAGTTTCAAGTTTCTGAGGCAGGTGATGGATGAGGAGGTAAACGCGATAGAGACAAAAATATAGTGTTTTATTGATAATACTTGGGAGAACTCCAAGCATTCTATGCTTTACTTGGTAATTTTGTTTATTTCATCATGATTCATGCAACAGATGATGTCCATTTTATTTATTTAGTATGGTAAACAGATTTCAGAGTTACTCTTTCCCTATTTTTTATTGTAAAAGAATATGTTGTGCCCGATTTCTAATTGATATGTGGATTGGCAATTTTGACACGATGAGTCTCCTATTTAGCTCTCACGGTACTAGTTACTTGTGATTGCAGCTACAGGTTGATGGAGGTTTCAATCAGAATCCAAATTCAAAGGCCTTGTCGACTCCAAATCTTAGCGCATTGGATTTTCCTGCACTTTCAGGAACAGATGGTCAAAATGGCTTGCCAAAGTTTACCGGTGATGATCTTCAGCAAAACATTAGTCCTTATCAGTCTCCAGAAAAGGAAAGCGCTCTCTTATTCAGATCAAGTTCTTCCCTTGCCTCTAGAGGCGCTATAGATTTTGCTTCTGCTGTCAGGAAAATGGCACCTCAAGATTCTAGCATTTGGAAATATGGTACAAATGTTTCTTCAACAGCCAGCATAGGATCAAGTAGAAGTTCACAAGTGCCCATTAGCTCTTACAACAGTGGCCAGGGAAGAAACATTTATGGCAATAGGTTGCAAAATAGGGGATCAGCTCGTCCGGCTCCTACCTGGCTTGAAACTGGAGAAGCAGTTGGTAATATTTTTGAGGCAATACATTTCACGTGTTCTGCAAAACTTTAATTGCAGAACAATATCTTTTTGTATGTATATATGCTTTAACATTGTTGAGATGGCAGCAAATATGTATTCTGAATTGCGGGAGGAAGCTCGTGATCATGCACGCCTACGTAATGCCTACTTTGAACAGGTATGCCATTTGAGTAGACATATAAAATTGGGAAAATGAAAAGAATGAGAAAAGAAGAATGATATCTTCCTTAATTTGCATTCTCATTTTCTTTTATTAAGGCGTTGTACTTGGTGGTCTTTTACTCTTTTGCGTGGTGGGGACCACAATGTACAGTGCCACTTGGAGGTAATGTACTTAAATGAAATATAATGTCTGGTTTTGAGCTTTTTTGTCTACACTTAAAAAGTTCACTTAATAAGTAAATGAGTAGTGTTAAAGTAGATGGTTTCATTTATTGGTCAAATTTGATTACAAGTTGCTTAAGTTGACACCAAGGACAGAGTTACCATCATAAATAATTTTTTTACTTAGTTGTACAATAAAGTACATATAAAATATTTAAAAACAAAAATTAACTCTTCATTTATTTGAAAATTGAAAGTAACTTTTACTTTTCATTTAAGGTTAGGGAAACAGGCATATGTATTATGGAAAGAAGTTGTAATGTCGTCCACTTCACTAGACACTTTCTACTTCCATGCTGTGAATACAAGTGAAATGTTCATCAGTCTTAAATAACATTTCATTGAGTGCTTCACCTTCTAATTCTACTATGCAACATACTTTTTATGTGAAGAGAGTATGGTTTTTGACCAAGCACTCTCTCTTGATATGCATGTGTTTGTGTTTGAGCCCCCACATGCTCACTTTTAAGAGTGTACACACATGACCAATTGTGCGGACACCCCAATAATTCTCATCTCCTTGCACGTATTGTCCTTTAAACTTGTTATATATGGATTGAAGAGTCATAATTTGTTTTGTTATGGATTCGGTAGATTGGCCTTTGGCTTAAAACGTGCTGCCTGTTAATGGATTTGTAGATACTTATCTTGCTACTCCCCATCCCTATTAAGACTACGAAGATCTATTGAAGAAAAGGAAAAGAAATGAAACCAACATGACTCTGGTGATTGGCATACCCTCCTGCCATGGATTGTATATTTTATTTGAACTCTGCTGGCAGAACTACCATGCGAAGTTTACTTTGAACTGTATGTAAGCCTCAGTGAATTGTAACGTCTTTCCTTGTTATTGATCTATATCCTTTGGAAACTTTTGTGTAAGATTAGGCACGCCAGGCATACCTCATCGGTAATAAGGCTTTAGCCAAGGAGTTGAGCATTAAAGGGCAGTTGCACAACATGCAAATGAAGGCTGCTCACGGGAAGGCTCAGGAATCTATTTATCATCAAAGGTTTGTGGTTTTGTGGACCCATACCTGCACTCAAAATATTATTCATGCAAAAGTAATTAGGATTATGCTACTTGTATATGAAAATGATACATAAGAGCTTACATAAAATGATGTGGAGGGAAAAGATTTGATGAAAAAATTGACCGTGTTTTAAACTGGCAAATGATAGAGTGCCATGTGGCATTATGTAATCCTTTATGTAAACATTTATGTACATATA
>CAIGRF010415998.1:92244-102258 GCA_903798235.1 Fraxinus ornus | reverse complement strand
AACTTAATTCCATATGAGATAATCACTAAACATAACTAATTGAAGTCTTAGAATCAATCCACTGCAGGACTAGTTCAGAGATTTTCGTCCTCCAAAATTCAGCTTAATCTATTGGAAAAGTAAATTGTAAGATGATCTCTAATTGGATGTATTCTGTCTCCTACAAACTCAAGTTAGTGACCCTAATGCCTTATGAAAAGATCCGAACATAAATTTTGAACTATAAGCCATCAGTACTTTCAATAAGATAAATTTACCAAATCCCAACATGATTTATCCCATGGAAGTACAACAAAACATTTTAGCATTAAATACCATATGAGTCGAGAGTCACTAGAAGAGAAATAGCATTAAGGTTTATGGGACAGACCTTCGCAGTATTGAGTACAACATTCTTGCAGTCGGGTAAAATGTTCACAGACCAAGCAGGCAAGTGATAGGAATTTCCGTTAAAGTTCACATTTGCGTCTTTTTTTGTGTCCCAATTGGCAAGAAAAGCAGCACAAAGACCTGATTCAGTTTTATATACAGTGGCCTGAAACAGAAAATTGTGAAATGTGAGGCAGATCTAAAGAATAATTGTATGTTGGTATCTAAAAGAATAATGCTATCTAGTCCTAGTGGCGTTTAACACCAATCTAGGTGCAAACCGATGTGGCATTTAAGGATAATATTCAATTAAACGTAAGGACACAGGGTCCATTTAATTGCACCAATCATGTATTTCCATCTAGACCGGTGTTCAGTGGGGCTAGAGCATTACTCTATCTGAAAATATGAGTATACAGGTTGGTCTTTGAATGGTACGGAAAGATGCAGGTATATTCTCTTTGATGACTGAGAATCCTTGGATAGGCTAAAAAAAGCAGAACTACAGACCATATCATTAAACTCAGATGATACATAATCTTGCATCTAAACTCAGTGAAAGTTGATTCACTTGTGCATTATCAGAAGCCAGAGATGCAACTTGTTATAGGAAGAACGTCTAAACATGAAGTGCAGTGGTAGCGCAACACCAAGGTATTTGTGCTATAATGGTGACCAATGTAATTGCTTTATGCAGCACATTATATAAATATATATAGGGGCATTGTAAATGGCGGGCAATGTGATATGTAATAACCAGATTAAATATGGAAGGAACGATGAACGGGATACTCGTGAAAATTACATTCATGCTCCCCTCACATGTTCACCAGATAATTACTCAAAACCAAGATACTGCTTGAGCTTTATGTGTTATGTATATCCTAGTTTACTGCGTATTGATAGTCAGGAAGCTAGATACTTCTCGATTAAGAGAAATGTTTAAATTCTCATGGTGTATAGATATGTTTATAAGAGGATATTTTTGGTCAAATATATAAAACCTAAATATCCAGTGATAGATAATGAAAAATCATGAAAAATAAATAGACCTGAATAATTCTGAGACCTATAAGAAACATATATACTATATGTTAGAAAATCGTGAAGCGGGCGTTGTTTAACAAGAAAAAGATGAACGATTAACGGAGTGGAAACCATGCACTACTATGAATTCGAGCAACTTGCGGAAAGTTGCAGTATTACCTCCATGTTTGAACCGAGTGAAGTAGTCTTAGGGTCAGTTGCCAGCATCGCCTCTTCACAAAGCTTTATAGCCTTGTGAACATCTTTTAAGTGACCCCATTTAGGCTGTCTAAGAAGGCCTATAATAGACAAGGAATACTTTTTCAGCATCTAAATAGGGCAAATTGATCCTTTGCAGTTTGTTAGTTTATTATTATAACACCTTTAGGATATGCATGATGGGTTATAACATTCTTGTATTGTTAGCAGCATCATATACAAGTGTTATTTAGGCATGAACGACTGTGCAAATTGCTCCTCAGTTCAAAATTGACAGCACTAATGGAACAGAAGGGTAAATGAAGGGAGAGGCATACCATACTCATCAATTGGAGCATCATAATCATAGGTAGTCGTAATGAATGGTCCACCAGAAGTCCTGCCAAAGTTAGTTCCACCATGGTACTGTAGAAAGGAAATAAAGTTTGTGAAAAGAATTCGCATAGTCACTATTTTCTATATAGTGAATGAACATCAAAAATACCATGTAATAGTTCTGGAAAGTTCCACCTAGCTGGTAAAAACGTGCCACAGCGAAAGCAAGGTCTTCCACTGGTCTGTAGGGCATGGCATCCCCAAATGCAGAGAACCTGATATATTAGACAACATAGACAGTTGAATAATGCTTAAGCAGTCATAGATCAAAGTTTAAACCATCGTGCATTTAGAACAATGTATACAGCTCAAGGGACTATGAAACTAGATGTCTTACCATCCACTCCAGTTCTCCGTCCACATTTTTGGCTTCTTGTTAGAATTTGGAGTGAATTGATCACAATAGAACCCGTTGCACGTGTTAATCTGTAATAATTTGAAAGAACAAACCAAGATTCATTGTTTATTGTTCATTGATTATACATACACAACAAGTTGGGTAAACCGACAACAAACATGAAGTGCCAAAGTGATTTATCTTTAGCAACACAACTCACAATAGGATCAGGAGCATCACTTTGTTGGCACATCACCCACGGTACCCCGGTATCTAAAGATATCGCCATTTTTGCTGCCCAGTTTATGTAGGTTTTGGCACTAGGCTATGCTGAATCAATGTTGCCATATTCATTTTCAATCTGGAAAAAAATAGTGAATAAAATCCTTCTATCACAAGTCTCATTACAAGAAAGTTGCAGTTTCTTAAGGAATGTGTTTATGTAGGTTTTGGCACTAGGGTATGCTGAATCAATGTTGCCATATTCATTTTCAATCTGGAAAAAAATAGTCAATAAAATCCTTCTATCACAAGTCTCATTACAAGAAAGTTGCAGTTTCTTAAGGAATGAACAGAGCAAATCCGATGAGGAATGTTGTTTAACCATTAAAAGACTGTCATCGTATTATGAAAGTGCACACCTGAGACAAAATAATGGGTCCTCCTTGGGATGCATATAGATTTTCTTGCTTCATCATGTCCACAATCTTGGCCGTAAATCTCTGCATTTCAGCCTAAAACAGAAGCTCTCGTTTACTTATAAAACTGAACTATAAGTGGCTTAAAAATGTTCAATATACAGAAGAACCAATAGGGAAAAGAGAAACCTTGAATGGCTCATTATCAGATCGAAGCACAATTCCGGGTATAAAATGCAACCAAATAGGAAATCCTCTGTCCCAAAATAGAATAATCACTCACATTAGCATTAAAGAATCAATAATTTCTCTCAGTTGTATTGAGTGCAAGAAAATACTTGAAAAAACAGTAGACGAGATTATTTACCCATAGTTCCATTCGGCGCAAACATAAGGACCGATTCGAAGATGAACATATAAGCCAGCCTCCCCGACCAATTTCACGAACTTTACCAAATCATTTCTTCCTTCAAAATTGTACTGCAAAATTTCTTGAACTATCAGTATTTACAATTTTTTATTTACTCTTTTGCCATTGATTTCTTTAACATTCAACTTAATAGTATTTTTAATTCATAAAGTTCTTGACATTCTAGAACAAGAAACTGAAGAAAAAAATTGATTATTTATACTACACTTTTTCTCACTTTCCCTGTCCTCGAAAACAAACAAATGCAAGAATTGAAGTAAAGAATAGTCAAGAAAAGATATTATACCTTTCACTCATGAAATAAATAAATAAAAGTAAAGAGAAAAATTACCTGGCCTCGAACTGGTTCATGCAAATTCCAGAAAACATAAGTCTCAATTACATCCAATCCTCCTTGTTTTGATTTCTGTATTAAGTCCGGCCACATCTGCATTCACATTTCACATATTTTAGTACCCACAATTAGATACAATAACTGTATGCATACATTTATACGTATACAAGTCTGTGTTTCTGTACTGTACTGACATCGGGGGTGCTCCGAGGGTAATGAATGGAGCCAGAGACCAATACTCTGCGTTTGCCGTTGATCACCAATGCCCGGTGATCGTACGTCACATTGTCGGCAAAACAAAACGACACCGTACTCAAAGCCAAAAGCAAAAACACAACCACAAATCTTCCACCACCCATTTTGCTCTCTCCAATCATCTTCAGTGTCAAAGTATTTATATTGTCTTACAAACTAAATCCAACGCTTTTTCTTTCTTAAAGGAGAGTTTAAGTTTGGCCTTAAAAAATGCTTAAACTGTTGCTTAATTGAAATCAGAAGGGATACAAAGAATGTATGACAAACTAAGGGAAGCTAGCTAAAGTACGCCGGAGACGACACGCCACCTCCCTCTTCGTCATTATCGTTTGCCTTAACTCACGTGACAACAATTTATCGTCTTCTTCCTCTTCTGTTAATGCAGTTTCAACTATGTGACCGTATATAAATGTTTGGACATATATTTTATTATTCTGGGATAAGATTTGTTTTATAATAAATGTAATGATAGGCTCGAAACACGAATGCCAGCACAAATGTTCCTTATACTTCGGCTGGCTGTCAATTATATAGTCATGTTAATTTTATTTTATTCATTTACTAATATACTCTTATTTAATTTGTATAGTTATAATCAATTTACTATTAGTTGTTGACAAAAAAATTTAACTTTTCCCGTGTAAAAAGGCAAATTCAATCTATATAAATGGGGCGGATGGAGTATCATTTTCAGTATAAAATTATTAGTTAATAAGTTAATATTTTTTATTTAAACATTCATAATTACTGTCTATTTATTATCCACGCATTTCGTTATATTCACTCTTATTCCTCTTCAAAAATCACTATATAATTTTACACGAACAGAAGCATAAGTTGGGCTGCAAGTCTAAATCCATGTAACTTCTAAGTCGATGCAAGCGCTTACTTATCACATATTCTTTTTGGTCTTTTTTAGCACACTCGTAGAGTTCGCTCGAAGTTGTCGCGAGCTCGACTTGCTTGAATGAGGGAGATGTCATTTAGCTACCGAATCTTAGATATATATTCTATCTTGCTAAATTGTGAAAAAATAATTTGGTTCCATAAGCTTTATTGACGAGGGAGATACTCGATTCATCTTGACTTATAGACCATAAGATTCACAATTATGTAGATTTGAATTCACCACGAGTTCTTAGCTTATAAGATAGCACATTTGTTTGCTAATGTTCTATATCTAGTTCGTCGAACTAGATTTATTGATAAGATTGAAAAATTGAAAAATTGAAGGAGTTGTTTGAAAAAACTTTCGATAAACATGTGATTGAAAATTTGATAAAAAAAAAAAAAATAGTTTTATGAATTGTGAGTTAAAAATTGATTATTCACTTCGGCTTCAATTTTTTACTTTTCCTCGTAAGAACACCGAAGAAGGAATATATGATTATTGCTGGTCTAAAATTGAGCTCAATGATGAAGAAAATAAAGTGGGTTGGGATGCTTTATTTTTTATTTGTCTTGTGGGAAAAAGGGGTGTCACTGTCGGAAAGAGAAGGCTACGTTTACGGAGTTGATAAAGGGCATTAAAAAAACAGAGCGATATTTATGAAAAACTTGTAATTTAATAATTTTGTCTAGTTTTACTGTCTTTAAGCAAATATTTATTAAAAAGATTTAATATTTTTTTTATTTTTTATTTTTCAAAAAATTGATATTTTGGTTCAAATTGGGGAACACGATGAAACATGAATTAATTGTTACCGGACAAATAATGAAAAGTTGAATTGCTCTCTCTTTCTGTCTAATCAACAAAGTTGGTCTATTCGTCGAAAATTGAAAATGGGAATTCAGGTGAGTGTCACGATCGTTTCTTGAATTTTCATTTTGATAATTATTTTAATACAAACTCTCAAAGGAAAACTATTAAAATGTGATTTTAATTTATACCGAACAAGCGCTAAATATATTTACTGCATAAAGCTAAGCAAAATTAAATAAAATTAAAGAGTAAAAATTTGTCACCGTCCAATTTGATCATGATCAATCTAATATATTTGCCATAAAAGCTGAAAAAGTCTTAGTCTCTTGCCACTTTTTAGATAAAAAGTATTAATTAAGCATTTTTTTTTTTTTTTTGTTAAGAAAACTAAGTTTGTCCACTTCCATAAGAGAACGGCAACGGCAAATAATTGATCTTTAAATCTTAATAATTGATAATAAGTGGGGGTGGCAAGCACGTCATTCGCCATTGTGTCATGCACGACAAATTTGGTATTGTGATTAAGCTTACATGCTCCACTATTATCATATATAATTTTAATAATGCAAGTTTTTAGGCTTGTTTAGTATGGTTTCTGAAACATCAAAAGTAGTTATGTAAAAATGGTTCGACGGCTCGAACAGTCCGGACTCGACCAGAAAAAACCGGAGCCGGGGTTGGCTCGGTGGGGCCGAACCCCATTTTGGGGTGTCGGCTCGAGCCGAGACCGGCCCGTGAGTTTTTTTATTTTTAAGTTTAGATGTATTTTTTGTATATTAATATTTAGTTATTATTTATAATACGTATAAATTGTACAAATTTTAAATACATTATAAAAATTTATAGATTTATAACGAATTTTTTTAAAAAAACACGAGCCGACTCGGCCCGCTAAAGCTTGAGTCGAAATCTCGGGCCGAGCTTCATTTTTTGGCATAATTTTTGCTCGACTCGGATCCGAAAAAGATCTGACTTGTTTTGCTCGAGCTCTTTAAGTTTCAGCTCGTGGTTCAACTCGGTTCGGCTCGTTAACATGGCTAATCAAAAGATACCCCTGAAACTATAAAATTGATTTTGAACGTGTTTAGATAATTCTTTAAAAGCATTTTATCTGTCTAGAAAAGTTTTTAGAGAAAATCGATTTAAAATAATTTTCTTAGAAAGCTCTTTTACAGAAAGTAGAGAAGGTGTGTTTGCCTTTTCTTATCGAAATTGTACACTAAACTTAATCATCGAACAAAATGTTACATCTTACTAGATATGATGAAAATTATTACAATCCAACATCGATAAGATCATGTAATTTTGGTGGCATTCTTTTTTTATATGATATAATAAATTGACCTATAATTGACCAATAGAGTTTAAAGAATGACTGCAAGATAAAGACTTGATCAATTATACTTTTAATTTATGGTGTCAACAAGTCCACGACGAGGGTCACTTTCATAATGTCGTGCAATGATAGAGGTATGCTAGGTTTTGGAATAGGATTAGTGCAATTGTCCTAATTGTCAATTTCCAATATTTAACATTTTCAATTCATCCCCACATGATTGCAAGATTACAACCATGGCTACCTAACAAATTATTCGCCTCATGGTCACGAGACGTGTTTACTATATATTATATCACATGTATAGTTAGATTTTTAGTTTCTATACCTTTATTTAATGCAGTATAATTCGATGTATCANAAAACAAATGAAAACTAATCATTATTAAGAACGCCCACTTTATTTGCCAGCCCTTACTTTTTTCCCTGTTGCAGTATGTCATACAATTTTGAAAAACTGAATAAAATTTATTTGGTTCCTCTTCTCACACTATAACATGAAAAATATGGAATTTTTTATTTTTTTTTGTAATTAAGAATGCAATATAACTCAGATGAACATGAACTCATATTTAGAGTGTGTTTGGTGCATATTAAAATGAGAGAATGTATTTTTTTTAAGTGATATGATGAGAAATATGTGGTTGAAAAAGAAGGAAAAGTTATTGATGTGATGGAAAATATTATTTTATTGAAGAATGTGTGGTAGAAAATGAATAAAAGAATGAGAATGAAAAAAATAATGTGGGACAAACGGGTTATGTGTATCAAACAAGGGCTTAGATGCAATTGACTAGTTGTGTTCTAGAAAAAAGGGTAGATTTCATTCTTCATAAGTTTCCTCTTTTTTTTTTTTTTTTCAATTGATGTACGAAACTCTGAAATATTTGATCACGATTCTAAAAGAAATTCGTGAAATCGAGATATTTGATTATAAAATAATTTGTATATGCAACAATTGTAGTTGTCATACAATTTATTTCCACGGGTAGGTGAAAGGTTAGTTTCATCATTCAATTGATAAAGTTCCTAAGAAATCCGAAGTTTCATCATTTTCTTGTTTGCATGAGTAGGTGGTATCAATTAGATCGTGTGCATCTCTAGTTTTAGTACTCGAGTTTCTCTCCTACAAGCCTAGTGATGATGTTGTCGTGACAAAATAATCATATTATGAAAAATATCGAGAAAAAAAGTAAAGATTACAAAAAATTTATATCCTTAAATTGTAAATTTGATGGTTATATTTTACGATAAGTAATATCATTTTCAAACTTTGTGAAAAATGAATTTGTGAATAGATATGATTGTAAAAATATATACTTATACTCCCATTCACTTATATCAATACACTCAAATTTCTTATATTACAATAAAAACGACACTTCAAGCAATATGTTACAGTACAAAAAAACTCAGAAGTCATTTGACATATTTTTAAAAAGTCAAATGTAGCTTTTGAGAATCATTTATGAATCCGTTTGGCTAATTTTATGGAATATTTTATTTTTTTGTAGTCAAAAGAGTTTTTGGAGTAAATTAGTTCAATGTGACTTTCTTTTAAAAAATTCCTCCGAAAGAAGAAACTCTTTAAAAAATTAATTTTTGAACACCAAATAAGATAGATTAATTGGATTTTTTTATATATATAAAAAATAAAAGCAAAAATAGAAACTTTGTCAAACGGATTGTTAATCTACTTTACAACCTCCCATCAAATTTCTCCCTATCAGTGTCATCAACAAAAGAATATTGTACCAAGTATGAACATAGCAGAAAAAGAGGAAATATAGGCACATGTATTTTTTGACTAACAAGGCTAAGGTTTGTCCCTTTTTGGAAAAGTGGTCCTCATTAATTATCATACTGCCAGTAGAAAATCTATATCAATCATGTTACATGTGCATTATATTTTACAGTATGTCACGTGATATTACACTATTGGACAATTTAAAAATATAAATAATTTTTTCACCGATCAAATATGAGTAACGCTTTGGATACACATAAATGTTGACATAATTGATAAATGGTGGCCCCTTATGGGGAAAGCTTGTAAATGTTGACATAATTGACAAATGACGGTCCCCTATTAGGACAGCGTATGTACTTTTATGTATCAATAGCATATTTCATCAAATATTACCAACTCGGGAGCTGTCAAAGAAGATGGACACTTTTGGTGTACAAATGACTTTTCCCAATATATACAGATTTTAAGAATGTAAATAATTAACCCCTCCAACTACTTTAGGTGAACATTTGATGCGATGACTATCTACAATGCAGCTGGATGTCATCTTGCTATTAGTTGGATTCAAAATCTATTGACGAAATGTCGGTTTCAGTTGAAATCAATAGCCTTGGAAAGCGACTCCAGAAATTTTGAGACACTTTGAAGATTAAGGGCATGTTTGACATACTTTTGAAAATTATTATTGAGTCTAAAGAAGTTATTTGTGGACATGTTTCGATAATTTTTTGAAACTGTTTTATCTAGTTAAGAAAATCTTTATAGGAAGCCGATATGATGACTTTCTCAAGAAGCTACTCTCCAAAATGCAAAAGCAAAGTGTTGAATTTTTTGATACCCAATAAATTCGGACTATGATATTAAACCGTTTTGTTGGATTAGTCTTCATAAGCCTTGGCCGATGATTGAAGTAGAATGTCGACACCATAATAAACGTACCATCCCGACACCCTAAGCGGACCATTTGAAATAGTCTAATTTGTTTAGTGTTGCTCATGGTCGACCCATTACCTTGGACGGCTTTTAGTTGATAACCCACTCGTTTGTCAAAATTATTGGGCCTCTACTTGTTTAACCTAAAAGCCCACCCTTGTGATATATATGCTACCCGGTTTCTAGTGTGTGAGTGTGTGGGAGAAAATGTAGTAGCCGTGAGTTTGAGTGAGAGGAGCGTCCCTTTGCCTTGGTGGTTCCGGGTTTTGCTTTGTGCTTGACCTCTCTTCTTCTTCTAGCCTTGGTGGCT
>CAIGRF010415998.1:68195-80559 GCA_903798235.1 Fraxinus ornus | reverse complement strand
ATTCAATAATGCTTTCAAATATGTCCACCATGTGTTTGATGAAATGTCCAAATGGTGCAAGACTTTTTTATTGACAAAATTTGACAAGCTTTTTTGTCTTCTATCTTCCTAAAGTTAAATGTGGTAAAATTGTGTTATTTGTCACTTTTTTTATTTTGTGTCACTTTTTAGTATGTGTGTCACTTTTTTTAGTTTGTGTCACTTTTTAGTATGTGTGTCACTTTTTTTTTTTTTGAGTTTGTCCCTTTCTGAGTTTTGCATCACTTTTTGAGTGTCACTTTTTTGAGTTTTATCACTTTTTTTAAGTTTGTGTCACTTTTTTAAAAAGACAAAAAAGTGACAATTTTTATAAAAAAATGACATTGTGTCACTTTTTTATTTTATACAGTATTTTTTACTTCCTAAAAAAATCTCACATGATTTTTCAAAACATTCATAACTTTAAGGGTATTTTTGTAAGTACTCCAAAATAAAATACACAAGTTTGGAGGCCCAGCTGGATTAGCTCAGTACAATGGGCCTAAGCATTATCATATATGTTTCTTATACTAAAGCTTTGTAAATATACCGAACCTAATTACCAGCTTGTGCTGAAAAATGGCGAAGAAGCAAGAAGCGGCAGAGAAATCAAGAGGCCAAAAAAATTCAAAAACAAAAGTCAAAATCAAAGAGAAGATAAATGATGAAGCTGAAGTTGCAATCGTGCCGTCTTCGAGCACTGAATCGCAGAACGACGTCGTTGAAGAATCCATCGGGGAGGAGGAGAACGGAATAATGGGAGAACAGAAGGTAAAACGGAAAAGAGAGGAGAAGGAAAAGAACGGTAAAAAAGAGGTGAAAAATAAGGGAAAAAAGAAAATTGAAAAAGAGGAAGAAGACGAGGAGAATACTGGGACTACTACATTGTATAAGTTTCCAATGAATCGGGTCAGTCGGATTATTAAGAGCGAGGATTCGGATCTTCGGATTTCTCAGGAGGCGGTTTTCCTCGTCAACAGAGCTTCGGTATAATCCTCAATTTCTTTGATTTTGACTTGTTCTCTGATGTATGCACATTGGAAAGTGCAATTAAAAAATTAGGTTTCAGCATAATTTTATCTTGATGTGAAATGTTTTTGGGCTCTTTCTTCACGTTTTACAACTTTTTGAATGCATAAGCTATGCAATAAATTTGAGAAATAACTAAATCTGTTCTTGAAACTGGCATTGTTAGAGAAACTAATAGTGCCCAATTTATCAATTGATTTTATACTGGTTTGAGGAGAATTTTTTCTGGGATATTATGCTATTTTCCAATTTTTGAAATGAACGTTAACATTCTTTTAATTATCCACTTCAAGCATTAACTTATATAACACAATTTTTTATATTCCAGTCCATGGAATGCGCTGATTGTCCATGGCATTATACTGGCAATGTGTTATTCCATGAAAAAGGAGGTACATGACTAGCAGGTGGGACGAAGAAACATGATAAAATATAATTAGAATCATGATGGACGATGAAGGAAATAAAGTCGAAGATATTATCCATTTTTTTCTGAAAGAACACAATTTCATCAACTGACACCAAGGATATTGAATCACCACTCCCATATTGATAATGGTCTTGCCAGCATTTGCCTAGTAAGTCTAGGTTTGTGTCTTCGCACCAAAAAGTGAGGGTGGCAGGGGACTTGTATGATGGAAAGAGAGGCTGGTGCCCGATTTAAAGATCATTAAAAGGGTCTTTTCCATATAATTTCAAATATCTAGAAAAGGATCATGACAGATGTGCAATCATTATGACTATATTGCTTGATATAAAGTAATGAGTTGAATCCGATTCAAGATGATGTGTGGTTTAAAGCATTTCTTGATAAGCTATGGTTGGTTTAATGTGGTGGTAGTGATTATCTTGAAGTTAATTTTTGAAACGTAGTCCCCCCAACATTTATTTTGTTCATTGCAGGAGAAGTTTCTTGAACTGTTCTGCAGGGAGGCCTATGCTTGTGCTTTTATGGATCACAAGAAACATATTGGATACAACCATCTGTGTAATGTTTTTTTCCATTACTATATCAGTTCATTCAAAATAAATGCATGCAGTGAACTAATTACACATTTATGCATAGTTATATTACCTAGCTCCAGTGCATGTGAATCCTCGTTGTTGTAAGATAGGTCATGTAGTGGACTGCATTTCGTAGAGTAGAGCATGAGAACTGCCCGTGCTTGGTTTGGTGCACCTTTCTTCCTTAAGGGTACATGTATTACACATGTTTATGGTAAATTCTACAGAACTGTGTTTTCTCATCGAAATATATACATTCGGCCTTCCTGCTGAGGCATTTAAAAAGGCTCAGGCATTTTATGAATGCGAGGCGAGGCGTAAGCCTCAAGGCAAACCCCAAAAGAAAAACTACAATAACATGAAAAATAACCAGTCCTTGTTGAAAATTCTTAATAAAACAAATTAACATAATCAATAGTCTAACTTTCAAAACAAAAATAAAAAGATTAATAAATTAGCAATCAATAATTTCTTAAATTAGTAAATCCTTAAGAGAATCATTTATTGCCACTCATCCTCATCAGTTCTTTTATTTTTTTCTTTCTTCCATTCCTCACTCCTAACGGCCATTTTGGCTAAGCTTAAAATTTCTACTTGGATGTAAATGAGTAAGTTTTGAAAATATTTATTTTTTATTGATCAAAATTGAAGTTACTTGTTTTCTGACACAATCAGATCAGATTACATCACAGTGCCTTAATCTACTCTGCTTGTGCAAATGAAAAAGAGGAGAAAATTTTAGTGTCTATTTTAGATTTATTTTCACATGTATGGTGAAATGCATCTTTTGGTCCTTTCAGCATCAGTTGTTTCCAAGCGAAGGAGATTTGACTTTCTCTCAGGTACTTATTGTTCCCCTAATAGAACTCTTGTGAGCATCTTCATATCTAATTTCTATGAGGCTTTTCCCTTATTTATTCTTTGCTTTATGTGTAGATTTTGTTCCAGAAAAGGTAAAGGCTGAGGATGCTTTGAAGCAAATGTCAATGGCTGAGTGATCTGGATGGAATTTTGAGAGGTTATTGATTCACTTACATTCTAGTAGTTCACTAGTTCTTGCAAATTTTCTATGGTGTAGCAGCTACTCACAGATATCCAGGAAGCATAGCCTGCGCTTTTGAGTAGTTACTTATATGCTTGTATTTTCGGCTATGTTTCTTTTACAACGGAAAAGTATAGTAGTGTTGAGGACGGCAGCACTGTAAAGGATTTGTGTAGCTTTCTACTGTAGATTTATTTTACAGTTCAAGTAATGATGGACTTTCTTTCGTTTGGTGTACCTTCACTTAAACTTTGTGTGCTTCCAGGGGAAATTTGATGGTAAAATAGTGGAATGTTTTCATTTTGCAACTAATTCCTTGCACAAATTTTTGTTGGAATTTCTTTGTGAGCAATCGACAAAGTAAAGCTCTCTTCTAGAACAGTTTATAGGATTACTTAGCTAGCACAAAAGCCAAAAGCATAATTTGAACATAAGCAAGAATATGGGGCCTATGGACTTGGTGGAATGTATAATTGCTTCAATACAAGTGAATGCAAAGCAATCAGAGAAATCCTTATTTTTCAAACTCACCCTTTGAGAAAAACCTATTTTTCCTGCAATTCCAAGCAAACTTTCAGCTGAAATAGTATCTCTCTCTCACATACACTCGAATAAAATACTAATAAGATTGATTCATTTTTCTAACTAAAATTGTGACTTATTACCAATTTTGACCTCACCTAACATTTCTTCTTCCTAACCATAAAATTCCCCTTGCATCATTCTTTGTACACACCATTTCTACATATTGTTGTGACATAGGTCTCCATAATTCAAGTCAATCTCCTCTCCGAAATGGACCACTTCCCTGTTTCTATGTTACTTCTTGTACTTCTCTTCTGCTGCACCAAAACCATAGCTCAAACACCAGCTCAGGCCCCGGCACCAGCGGGTCCAACCAACATAACCAAAATCCTTGAAAAGGCCGGCCAGTTCACTATGTTCATCCGGCTTCTTTCAATTACTCAAGTAGGGGACCAGATCAATACACAACTCAACAATTCAAACCAGGGTTTAACAGTATTTGTGCCGACTGATAACTCCTTCTCTAGCCTCAAATCTGGTGTTCTAAATTCCCTAAGTGATCAGCAGAAAGTTGCATTGGTGCAATTTCATGTACTGCCCACTTTTCTCTCCATGTCACAGTTCCAAACTGCGAGTAATCCATTGAGAACTCAAGCCGGAAACAACGATAATGGGCAGTTTCCTCTAAATGTGACCACCTCTGGCAACCAAGTGAATGTGTCAACCGGTGTGGATGATGCCACGGTGGCTAACACAATTTACACAGACAACCAGCTAGCAGTATATCAAGTTGATAAGGTTCTTCTTCCTTTGAGCATTTTTGGTTCGCCAGCCCCAGTCCCGGCACCATCAGCATTGGCCAAGAAGAAGTCACCAGCTGCTGATGCCCCGGTATCTGGCAGTGATGATGCTCCGGCGGATGCCTCGAGGACAATTGGCCTCGACATGCATGGCATGCTGATGGTGGTGCCCCTTGTAGCTGGTGTCATAGCAACACGGTGGTGGTGATAATATAGATGGACATGTTCGCAACATGGATTCATTTGTTCGGAGAGAACTACTTTTTGAATTTGATACGGTGATATATGTATAGAGATACAATGACTTATAGTTGCCCATTTCATTCACCTTTCTTTATTCAACTGCTTTGTCCTCAGGCCTCTATTTTCTCCCATTTGAGTATCTTCATATCTTGTAATATTTCTTCCATTTGAGTATCTTGAGATTTTGTAATCTAAGAATTATATCAATTTGTGTGATATGTAAAAACTCTTTACTAAACTAACCTTCACCGAAATAAATAAATTAAGCCCATGTTTGGTGTTAACATCAAAATTTTAATAAATTTCGATAAAAGTTGATGAAATGCGTGGTTAAAAAGATATGAGTCCCATAAAATTGATGGTTAAAATTAACTAAATATGTGTTCTTTTGAATAGATTTGTAAAGAAGTACAATTTGACGAAGAACTTGAAGAAAAGTTAAAGTACCATTTACGGGGAGGATTTTGAAGACAGATCTCTAAGACAAGACTTTATCGAGAATCTAAATTATGGCCTTGAAGTCGGACTAACTTTTGTACTTGTTCCTGAAAGAATCCTTGATTTAGTCTAAGTGCTTGTTTAACTAGATAAATTTTAATTTCAATTACACATTTTATGGTATCCACAAATTTCATAAACTTTTGTCATTGGTGTCTCGAATAGTTTAGTCCATAGTCCATACTGTTGTTACTTGTCCATTGGAATTATGGTCTTTCATCCCTTCCCAAGCACATCATGTTTTCGTATGTTGGAGGTATTTATGTTGTCGTTTATTAAATTGGTAGGAACATAGCCCAAGTTTGACTGAATGAAAAAGACCTTACTCAATGCAAACAACACAGATATGCTTTGTCCCAGAAGATTGGACACAAGATGACCGATCGTACACGTCAGTTGACATCTCCTATGTCTTCATTATTTAAGGATTCGTCAAGTTTTACGCCCTTGCTAATGCATCAGACTCTACTAACCTATTGAGGAACGATAGCTTAGGCATATGTGTCAATGCACCTTATTCGAGCTTTGAAAATTCCAAGACTGGAATTCTCTTTTTGGTCCAACTACTTATTTGCAATCCCAAGAACCAAATATGCCAGAATCCAATTTTTTGAGCCCTTTTTCTATTTTGCCTTGTGAATATGGACAAATTTTCACCATTTTTCTCTACATGCAAACTACAATAAAAGGTACAAATGACGTCGTAAAAAATTTTAAAGTCTCACACAATGAAGAAACATGGATTCATTCTTACACTTCCCTTGGTCTTATAAGAACATGGGTATGAAACTCGTGCTACAAATTTATACTCGATTTCTTAAGATGTACGTCATATTCTTTAAATTAAATACACAATGCAGACTTTAATTAGTTCTAGGTATCTTTCAATATGTAACATGAGCTCTTCTTATATTTGTTCATCTTGTTAATCTCAATGTAGAACTCAATTTG
Organism: Fraxinus ornus; assembly: GCA_903798235.1. Lineage (NCBI taxonomy): Eukaryota > Viridiplantae > Streptophyta > Magnoliopsida > Lamiales > Oleaceae > Fraxinus > Fraxinus ornus. Next base: position 74,448 of record CAIGRF010415998.1, on the reverse strand, counting down.
AGGAAAATTACACATTTTGGATATGTATCGACAAATAAATTATTTTGAGGTTACATATAAGTAAGAGAGTCATCACTTGAGGTCTAGGAGGCTTATTTCAAATTTTGGTAAATTTGGGACCAATTCGCAATTTTATGCTTTTTAGGGAGGAAAGTGGAATTTCAGCAAAATTTCTTTATGCAGTCCAATATATGAAAAAAAAAATAGCTATTTTATATTTATTTATAACTGCCAGAAATTAAATTTGGATTTTAGAGATTTGAATGGGTTGGAAACGGTTTAATTATCTCATTTAAGCACATCAAACATGTAGCTTCCAATTTAAGCTTAATCCAAAATGACCAAATTAATAAGTGATGATATTCATGGAATCATGGTGAGAACTACTGGTAGTCGCCTACGCAGCATACAATGCTATTCATGGTGATGACTACCGATAGTCGCATACGCAGCATACATGTAACAGTTTGTTATTTGATGCATAAGACAATAAAAAATTACCTCATTATAATACATGGAAATTAGACAAATATTTAGTTCGTGACAGACTCAAATGTTTTTACTTACCCCATTTCTCATGCAAGAAAAGCATCTCAAACTTTTGAATAGATATGATAGGCGGTGTTCATTACATGTAAATCTATCTTCTTTTTCGAAATATAAGTTAATGAAATAAAGAGACGGGATTTAGTATAAATGCTTCTTTCCCTGTGCTCGTTTTCTCAAAATTTTATATTCTAGCTTATATATATTTTTGAACATGGAATTGTAGGTGAATACTGCTAAGAAAAGAAATTGAAGCAAATATATGCTAAGAGAGTGCAGAAAAAGAATTGCTTTTCAACAAAAAATTAGAGTTTAATCGAAAGGACTAGCTACAACATTATTGCTTATACTTTTCTCCTTATGGTTGAAAATGAATAGGTAAATTTCAATTTTATTCAAAATTCCAAAGAGTAAAAATGTACTGCATAACAATCACAGGCTTCACAGTGGAGTGGTACATCAAACCCTAGAAAAGAAAAAAAAAAGCAAGAGACTTTCAACATGCAGTGATACGGATGCCTAGCTTGTGATTGCCAAGTCACTTTTTGTCACGTCTCTTTCAAACATGCAGTGGACCCCAAACTCTCTGACAGGTCACAAGATCTCTTCTCCTTCGTGCAGTCCCGCATATGGAGGCTTTGCCTTCAGAATTTACCTCATCTTCTCTGTAAAAGTTGCGGAGTTACCATTTTGGGAGAGCTCAGCGATTTTTGCTGTAATGGCTTAAGTCCATTGCAGAACCCATTAAAGCAAACTTTGATAACTCATTTTGTTGCAAGAACTGTCGATGTTCATTGCCTTCCACTCCAAGAAAATCTCTAGTGAGACTGTTTGTAGCTTCAGTTCCAGTTGATTGATTTTGATTTCCAGTACTCTTTGGCATCATCATTGAAGGGTCTGAATTTCTTGAACTGTTCATTAATGGGCTAGTGGTTATATCACCAAGGAACAAACCTCCGTGATTATTAGACATTGTTGAAGCACATGTGGAAGCCATTAATCCATTGAAATTCTCAGCTTTTTCAAGATTCTGAACTTCATTTCTATTTTGGTTCAAAAAATTGAAGTTGCCAAGACTAGAAAAAGATGAGCTCATGAGTCCAAAACCAGTACCAAAAATTGCAGAATTGCTTCTGGTTGATCCCATTTGGGCTGCTTTCTGCAATAAAGCAGTAGCAGACATAGGAGCTGGTAGTTTTGTTTCTGGCTGATTATGGGTATTGGTGTAATACAGTGAACTTATGGTTTCAGACAAATTTCCTTTGTTTTCTTCTTCCTCTTTCAGTACCCTATTCAATGCAGAAGTTGAAGAATTCCCACCTGTAAATGATGCCTCTTGGCCCCTACTGAACCACTGATTCTGTGAAGCCATTTGAACCAATTCTGGCAAGGTAGTTGAACTTGAACCCAAGAAAGCATTAGAACCAGTTGGATTTCCAATGGGATGCAGATGAGAATTGGCATTTTCTAGCCAAAGTGGCAGCCTAGGTTTCTGCAAATCCAGATTCAGCTGGTTTCCTTGTTCTAATCCAGCAAGTTCTGGCCTAAACACACCAGAAAACTGCGAGCTACCAGCATTTTGAATATTACTAAGCAATTCGTTTCCGAAACTCACATTTGCAGAAGGAACTGAAGTAAATCTTGCACTTTCTTCTGCTAATGCATCACAGAAGGCTCTGTGTGTGATAAAGCTATCCTTTCTGTTTGATATATACAAATCGAACTCAATGTAGTTTACCAGAAATTTATGAATTGCATTAAATTCACATCAATTTTGAGCATTAATGTCACAACTCGAAACAAACTAATCCTAGAATACTATACTTTTGATTTGCAATAAATAGAACTTTGTGTATACATCATATATGATGAGAAGTTCAATTAAAGTACCTGGAGAAAAGGGTTCCACAGTCACATTTATATTCTCTAGTCCCACAAATCTTACTATGAGCTTTCCAGTCAGACTGAACTGCATATTTTTTCGAGCATTTTTCGCACTTCCATTTCTTCTCTCCATGCTTTCTGCTATAATGTTTCTTGATTCCTGTAAGATCTCCAAGTGCCCTTGAAGGGTCATGATGAACACAGGTTTTCTCTGGGCATATGTAAACCTTCTTTCTGATTATTTCTTTGTTGTTTCTTTGTTTAAGCTTCCATGGAAGATTATGACCTCTTCTGTGTAACTGCAAGTTCTGGTCTCTCTGGAAACCCTTATTGCAAATTTCACATAGGAATCTGTTTGTTGCCATCAGAGACTTTGGCGACAGTGCTACCACTTCTGCATCTGGATCTACATGTAATTAACCAAAACTTCATTACATCAAACAAAAAAAATTCACAAAAAAGAAACAGCAAACTCTGATGTAATTAACTATGCTTGCCTGGGGTTCCTGGAAGATTTCTTTTCCTCTTAGCTGGGTTTGAATTAGAACTGATAGGATTGGGATTAGGATTAGGATCTTGAATAAGCCCTCTAATCCCATCATCAGACATCATTTTCTGAGACAGAAACTTGAACTAAATCTGAGCAAAATTCAAGAGCTGCAGTGGGTATATATGTATATATTTCTATGTATGTAATCAGCAACAAGAAGATAGAATCAAGAATTTGCTGAAAATAGCTAAATTCTTGTAACTTCGTTGAAAACAAAATGAAAATGGAACAAGAAACTTGATTACATCAGTAGAGGTGAAGTCTTGCTGAGTTGCATGCTTGAATCTTAGCAGAAAATACGCATCTACTGTGAAACCTAGCCAAAGAGAGATTATTTATTTTCTCTCTTTTCTCTCTCTCTCTCTCTCCTTATCTTATACGGCTGTTTCTCTACAATTCGGTCAGCCATAGACTCAGTTGGACCACTTTCTTTTTTCTAATATCTTATCACTAGTTCATAATTAACCAGTGTTTTGAAATGACCACCTAAATTTGAGTCGAAAAAGGGTCAAAATTTTAAATGATTAGATCGGAAATGAATTAGAGAATAAGAAAAAGTAATAAATTCATTTAAAAAGAGATAAAGTTGCAAATGAAAAAAATTCACTTTTAATGATGAGAATTTGTTGTAAAAAGTCACGTTCTATTGTTTATGAACATAGATACGTGAAATTTCTTCTAATGCAACTTACATCCCAATTATTTGATTTTTTTTTCTGCATACTCATTTTCAACCACACATTCAAGAATACCTTTTTCCCACCTTTTAACCATACATTCTCTTAAAAATCACAATTCAAAAAGGGATTTAAGGTGTACACTTGCTAACTTGTAAAAATCTAATTCACAGTAGGATAATGCTATATAACACAAGAAATTTAATGAGGTAGTGCGACTGACATTTAAGCTGATGTTAAGCACTACTTACGTTACATAGCATTACAAAAGTTACAAGTAATGCGATTTCAAGGTGTACGAGAATTATTTGAAAAGGAAAAACGAAAATTCGAAAGGTGACAATATATTTTTAACATAGAGTTAGTTATCAAATTAATCATTGCTACTCTTCCACATCTTCGAGTGAAACTCAAAAATAATTTTAGGCTCTTGTTTGGAATAGATTAAAATTTTAAGTTAAAGTCAACAATTAATTTTAATACACATTTGATTGTCCTATCACTAAAATCTTAATATTTTCACTATATTTTTGAAGTGTCAAAATTTAGTAAAATATGAATATTTTCGTCTTTATACATAATGGACTGCATTCAACTATGTATACTAAAATTTTGGCTCCTCTAGATTTTAGTAGTGAAACCTTCAAGTCGGGACAAAAAATTTGAATTTTTGAAAAACATCTTACTAGCCAACAAGATTATATTTTTTCCTAATTATTAATGGTTTTTTTTTATTTTTTATTTTTTATTTTTTCAAGAAGCCATTTTTATTGCAACTACTAGCAAATGATTTCAAGAATCGAGGTACATCGATGACAATAAAATGTGAAAGTGAAAGGCAGAATCAACTTAGGTCACAAAAAGTTGTGAAAGAAAAGTTAATTGTCTTTACAGCCATGGATCCGGTGAGAATGATTACGCCATTATTATTTTTGGACCGTGATGAGAGAGAAACAAGAGAGAGAGAGAGAAAGTAGTGAATTTTTTGAATAACTATACGGTGCCGTCTCGTGAAGGGTTGAGGGGAGGTTGGATTCAGTGGGAGATTAGGTGAATGCAGTGTGGACCCCATCTTAATTTTTTAGAAAAAAAAAAAAAATGGAAAGAAAGAATATATATGTCATAATCATGTTCATGTATAGAAAGGGTTGTTAGGGTCATTGCCCAGTAAAAGATGCCATGTATATTTAAAGATTGGAAAATATGTCATTAAATTATTTTATAAAATATTCTTACTGATATTAAATAATTCTTCAAAAATTTTAATATGGAATTCTTGGATGCTCTTAAAAAGGGTTAGTTATGGTTCATTGAAAGAAAATAAATTGAAAAATAATACTGAATGAGCACTGTACTTGACGTAAATTATAGAATCGGTGTTGATATTTACAAATAATTAATATATCCTCTTATGGAGATTAAAATTTAAATTTTAATCTAAGTCAAAGTCAATCATTAATTTTAATCAAATATTTCATGAGATCACAACTTTTTTATCACATATTCCATCATTTTCTTTATCAAAATATGCTAAAATATAATTTTGATCCCCCAACAAGAGAATAAATATTGTTTAAAAAATGAAATGCTTTTAGTTGATAAAACATGTATAGTTCACTAAGTGCTTTGTGATAATATTTTGATAGAAAGGTTTAATCGATCAAATTTCAAGTTTAACCACACATTCACGAGGCTTACAATTTTTCTATCATAAATTACATCAATTTTATTAAAAAATTTGTGAAACAATCCCTTTAATTGTATAGACACCTAAGCTTTAATAGCGTACAAGTTATAATTGACCTTGTATTGATACAAGCTTGTGCATGTATACTTGAAGTAATCAATACTGGATTGTTACATTTTGCAAAAGTTGATAACAAAGACAAGAAATGACTGGTACCGCTTGACATGTCGAGTCGCCCAAGAGACAACACGTTTCTCTAAAAATTCTCCATCTCTCTCTATCTATATCTCTCTCTATATATATATGAGAGAGAGAGAGAGAGAGAGAGAGAGAGAGAGAGAGAGAGAGAGAGAGAGAGAGATGGTGTGCGAATAAGAGGTTTGCAAAGGAAAGAATCTTTTGTAGCTAAAGCAGGGTTTGATGGGTCATATGGGGTCCTTTTCTATGTTCAAATTAATGACGGGTAAATATTTGTTGCTTCACATAATTTCGTGTCATTCTGCTGCCTACCCTCCACCTACCAGTTTTAACTTGTCTATCCTTCCAAGTTGCACACTCCACAGAGAAAATATTCTGGCTAAATCAAAAGAGAGCTCAACTAACTTGAGTAGATTCATTTTCTTAAATATGTTTTTTTTATTTGCTCAAGTAAAAGTAATGGGAAATTACAACAAATCAGGTGTATAGTTTACACCAATTTAAAAATTAAGTTGAAAGTTTTATTATTCAAAAATCAGGTATTTTGTTTTAGGAAAATTATAAAAATTCAGGGGTTTGAAGTTTAGAATTCAAAAATCAGGGACAAAACTTTATTTTTCAAAACTCAGGTGATATAAAAAGTCTAACCCTAATTTTCCAATCACTTCTCCCTCCCTCCTCTCTCCCTCCTCCTCCTCCTCCTCTTCTCTC
>CAIGRF010415998.1:30736-59386 GCA_903798235.1 Fraxinus ornus | reverse complement strand
CCGGGCTCAGCTCGGCTCGACTCGGCCCTCAAAGGCTCGAGCCGAAAGCTCGGGCCGAGCCTCAATTTTTTTGGCCGGGCTCGGCTCGACTCGGGCCAAAAAAAGCTCGGGCTCGGCTCGAGCTTTTTTTTTTCGACTCGTTGCCACCACTAGGCGAACCCAGAAAAGAAGTTCAGTGGGGGCGAAACAAAAAATAAAAAATAAAAACCTTAGAGAAAGAAATCTGAAAACCTAATAAAACCTGGAAAAAAAAGTAAAAAAATCTGAAAAGAAAAATCGAAAAATCTGAAAATTGAGTGGGGGCAGCGGCCCCCACTGGTCCTCAAGTAGGTCCGTCCTTGATTCAAGACAAACTTACCATCTTTTTAATAAGGTTGACCATTTTAAGATACTTTTAATTAGTATAATGAAAAGAGAAGTGCAATAGAAATTGTCATTTATCATATCTAACCCATTTTACTATCAATTTTTCAGGTAACACTAGTCTCTTTGTTGCCTTTTCTTCAGAAAAAAAAAAAATATAAGATTCTTTGTAGTCAACCACTTTTGGATTCAAGCATTCGGATCTTACCATTTGAACGACAATGATTCTTCACCTCGATCCCTGAAGAATGTTGACACACCCATAAATGCACTTATTTACAAGATTTTCTCCTAAATTTTCTAAACCCTACTTCTCTAGGGAAAGCCAACATGCATGTATTCTTATATATGCAATTTTTAATTTCAAGGTAGCTGCACGATTCTCGTCGATGTCAAAGATTCTCTTGGATGTTGTTGTTAACAAACTGGTAGAACGTAAACAACTAATGATCTCACTATACTAAATTAGCTTCCCTACGACAAAAAGGACTTAGTTTCTGTTTGACAAAACTTTTTGAAATTATAAATCGACGAATTCCAAGAAATATGTGATTAAAAAGTGGATAAAAGTTCTTGATCAAATGAATGTATTGTTAAAAATGAAGTTTGACTTGCTTATAATCTAAATAAAAATAAATAAAAATCTTTATCAAACAGCGGCTTAGATAACTCTGGATGATTAGCGTGTATATCACCAAAAATATATAATGGCAACTCAAGGGACAATCCTGTCGTCTATAGCTAACATGAAGGAAAAAGTACAAAGCCACCGACATCTCGATGTCGACTCATCACATCTTGAAGTTGAAGAAGGTCTCAAGAGTTCAGTTGTTCGCCGACTTAAGTGAATGTGAGTTGAGTTTGGAACATCGTTAGAGAATTCGATTATTTTTTGCTTCTACTTTTCTCGTCTTCACTCTTTGTGGTTCCTTCATTATTTTATGATAATTGACTATATTTTATTATTTTTATCAAATGACCGACCCAAGGACGACTCTTCCAAAAAGATCACATGTACATTCCGAGTGCTCTATCATCTCTACTTAAAAGTCACAACTACTACAGTTAGAAATACCGATATTTCTAAAATAAGAATTATCTGCATAAATATCATACATCCAGTTGTTCTTAGCATGTGGATTAAAGATTCAATCTTAGTTACTTTGTTATTTCAGAGAGACTGAGTCTTGTTGAGCTATCATTAGCAACAAGTTGAGAAATTAAACAATAAACCATATATTCCCTAGGATTAGTTATCTTTTTTTGTCTCACAAGACGGCATTTAGTTCGATTTTAACAAGGTTTTAGGCATATTTTTCTCTCTTTTAACACTAAATCTAAATCTGTAGTCTTCTGCTAAGAGACAACATCAGACATGGATATTGTCGATTGTACTGCTCATAAAGGCTATAGATAATACAATACACAATTACAAATCAATCATGTAGCTACATGTACATCTTTGTTGACATTAAATTTGACATTATTGTGAGGTGACAGCTTTTTACACATTGATTTTAACAATACTTTAAACAATTGATGACGCGGATTTTGACAACACATGGAGTGTCAAACTTAATGTATATCAAGTTGATTTTAACAATACTTTAAACAATTAATGACGCGGATTTTGACAACACATGGAGTGTCAAACTTAATGTATATCAAGTGTGTACAACTAATTTAATCCATTACAAATACGCTATCGAATTATGGGCCCCGGGGCTGGGGTGGGTGGGTGGGGATGGGAGAGACATCCTTTTGCAACAACATACACAACTTTGACATACAAGTTCATCAGAATTCACTTATACTAGAATCATAGAACTATATAATGTACATGTATCTGTTCTTGACATGCATATTAGCCTATGAACAGGGACACAAACAAAAAGGTTAAAGAAAAAGCCAAAAAACTACATACAATATAATGAAAGAAATTTGGCCAGCAATAAGTGCGGCTGTTATGCTTGTTCTGTAACATCAATACAGGAAACGACATGTATAACTCTCCGTGAACTTCGGTCGGCGAATAGTGTGAGCATGTAAGATCAGAAAGAGTAAAAAACAGAATCTACACATATTATACAAGGTCTTGATCTTAAAATTTTGTTGGAAAAGTATGTCTACGGTGGAAAGCAGTATCTCAAGAAGTCACATTCTGACCAATTATCCAAATAAAAAAAATTATACTGTCTATACTATATTTAAATTTCAGAAGCACTTGACATAATTACTTCATTTATATCCATGACTTATCAATGAAGCAGTTTGAAACAAAACACAGCAGAATCAGATAAACATAAACTAAAACAACAGCGGCAGTATTTAATCAATCAAGTTAATATTTTTGAACCTGGAAGTAAATTAGACACAGCATAAATGAGTATTTTGTTCACTTCTTTTTGCCCCTACGATGTGTGTACAAGCTAATAAATTTTGGTTTAAGAAAATATTTGTGAATTATCCAGTAATTACCATTTTTGGCAAGGATTTTCATTAGTTGAAATTTTCTATATATTAGAGATTGAAATGTTTTGCATAATAACAGGTAATCAAAAACTCAATACAATATCCTTTTCTATCAATGCAGACTCCACAAAGACATGACAAGTTGAAGAGTAGCGACATAAGCATTAAAAATTTTTAAAGCTTCTTTTATAAGGGAGAGACATAGGAAAATTCATGACATCCTATTCCAACATGTAAAGCAAAACGTCACTTTCTCCATCTATTTCTATAAACATCACATAAGTTATCTTATCTCCGTATATTCAATATTTTAAGAAATGTCTGCATCTGCATGAAGCCATAAACTCGCACCTTATATACTTTGGCACTGTTCTTGCAAGAGACACTATTTTCCAGAGTGCCCTTGGAGGGAAAAAAGAGAAAAGAGAAAAACATTTCAATGGATGAAAAGTCAATCACCAATTCCAAATTTCCTCCAGGAATAAGATTTCATCCATCTGATGAAGAACTAATTATTTATTACTTGCAGATGAAAGTAAAGTCTCTTCCACTTCCTGCAAACCTGATGACTGATATAGAGCTTTATAAGTATAACCCTTGGGAGCTACCCAGTTTGTTCTCTACCAACTTCTCTTTGTTCGTGTTTATTATCAGATATAGTATTAAATTTCCAGGATATTATAATTCTTTTATTTTTGGTTTTTGAAACATACAGAGAAGGCTGTGTTTGGAGAAGATGAATGGTACTTCTTCACCCCAAGGGATAGGAAGTACCCAAACGGGGGAAGACCAAACAGAACAGCAGCTTCAGGTTTCTGGAAGGCTACTGGCACTGATAAGCCCATTGCTGGTTCTTCTGGATCAGGACGGATAGGGGTTAAGAAAGATCTTATCTTCTATAAAGGTAAGCCACCAAAGGGGGTCAAGACAGATTGGATCATGATTGAGTACAGACTGCCTGGCACGACGTCTAGACCGCTAAGGTCTAAAGGTTCCATGAGAGTGAGCAGTTTCACATTTGCCATTGATTACCAATTACCTACTCTTTCATATAAACTTCCATTATTACTGAAATTGATTGTCTGTAAAAGCTATTTTGTGAGCAGAAAATTGTTTTCCGATCAAACTTGGGCGCCTAAAGTCACAATATAGCAATGATTAATGAGTATGAAACGCATAGGACATTTGGTAAACTCTTCAGCTACCAATATGTTCTATGCCACATTGCCATGTGGTCCATAATTTTCAATAACTACATTGGATAATAAAATGTCTAAGCATGTGATTACATATCATATATGTGAATATGTATTTAAGTGTAAGGAATCATGCATAACGGAAAGGTTATCATTTTATGCAGCTGGATGACTGGGTATTGTGCCGCGTTCGACAAAAAGGCAACAAGTCAAAGAATGCATGGGAGGTTCAACATAATTCTGGTGAACTTATGGAGTACCTTCCTAGGTTTGAGGAACTCCCTTCAGTTTATAATGATGATGGCAGAGACACGATTGCAGATTATTTTTTATCAAATAGCTGTCACCAATTAGCTTCCTTACTCAATGGACATGACCCGAAAATTGAAACTATTCCTAGAGCAACTTTTCAAAGCAATGATAGTGAAACAATTAATCGTCGCAGGCACGGTACAGTAAATACTCGGGAAACAAATTCTTTGTTTCAGAGTTTCTTCAATTCATTACCAGGCCAACCTAACAAGGAAAATTGGGGTCTAGATTTTCAGCTACTTACAGAGATGATATCTAATGAACACAAAGATGAGGACCTTCTATCAGGAAACATGGTAGCTGCAGGAGATACAAACTTATACATCCAACATATGTATGAAAGACACAATATCAACTATAATCCATCAAATGTCGTCATGAACTTGCAGCATCTTGATTTGCCAACATTATCCGAAAATTTCTTCAGTGACTGAGCAAACTTCCCCCCAAAAGGAAATTATTCTCGGCACTGGTGCAGTAACAAAGCTACATGAGCACCATAAGTTTACACCTTCAATAAGATGGCACGAAGCATATCTTTCTATATGCCCCCAGCATAATCAACTAATAACACTATTGGTTCATGTAATTTGTGTTTATGAGTTACTTGAGTATATACTTCATAAACAATCAAATTTTATGTCTTCTATGTTCTAAAGTTATTTTTATTACTATACTTTTGGTTTCTTTAGTTGTAATGTTTAATACATGAATAATTTCATGGATGATTGCAATCTCAGAACAAAGTCTCCAAACTTTTTTCCTTTTTGAAAATAAAAGTATCCATATTTTAAATTTGTTATTTCTTCTTTTATTAATTTATTTTTCTCTCTCACCTTGGGTTCCCAACAGTCAATTCTGCAATGTACTGAATTACAGTGTACTGAATACTTAATAGAATAGGACAAACTGAGGTTCAATAAAACAGCTGTCTCTGGTGCAGCCTGAATCCTTTTTTGAATTGGACTAGCTCATTCATAGAAAACAAGGAATGGCCGGAGAGAAACGTGTGGTTTTCATTAAGGATTTTGTCTACCAGAAGCAACAGAAGTTTTTATTGAAGCACAAATTGTAGAAGGTTTCTGTTAGGATATTGGAAACATGAAATAACAAAGATCCATTTGTCACGAATTAACATTTCAGAAAGCACGTTGGAGAAGTCTTGCTATTTACAAGAACCGAGACTTGTGAGGTAAAAACTTCTTTTAGTTCATCTGAAGCAAAAATTTGGCTCGATCAACCAGACAAGTTGTTATATGGGGTAATATTTATGCGGTTTGAAGAATAAAAGGGTAAGGAAAAACACTGTTTGCTCTATCACTTCTGAGATATATGAGGTGGAAGGTATATAAAACACAATTGACCGAGTGTGGATTAATTATACTCAACGAAAATTACAGGTAAAACATGAACAGGCTGAGAAATCTAGATGGTGGAGGTTATGAAGCTCCACAACGACATAAACCTGTTGTTGGATCGCATTTCCTATCTAAGATATTACTCTAGAAGTGATTATAATTCAAAGCCATTTAAAGCAGGGGGGTGGATAATTACACATCAAAAGGAGGACATGACAAAATTATGGTACACATTGGAAGAGCTTGAAAACTTCTTGATCTGAAATGAACTCAACAAACTAAGAATATGAACTTTTCAGTTAGAAAAGAAGGCTGTTCATTCACGGAAGAAAACCACTTTTACTACGTCAATATACCAATAATAAATTATATTGAAGAGAACTAGTTCAAACAAAAGTACTAGTCTTCAAGTCTAGTTATTGTAGGATAATTCCAAAGATAAGGATTGATGCATCAAACATACAGGCGCACAAGAAAACTATAGGTCAGATTCCATCGATGAAGTACGAACATCTTCTGAATCATTCATTTCAGTATACTGCATAAGATTGAAGCAGCATTCTATTAGAATAACGATTAGGTAAAAAAAATTTGTTAGTTCAACAATTTAATAAATTCAGAAGCAGAGATTCTGGTTTTTTTTTTTAGCAAGCTAGGTAGGTTTTCCATAGCTTCACAAACATATTGCTTTGGGGGGTAGGGGAGGCCGGAGGCTTGTCGCCTCCAAGCTTCCTCAGACATCAGTCTGTGAGACTCACTGTAATTTAATTGCTCAATGCTCACTCTTGTTAAACATAAGCGAGCACTAATCAAATGCAAAGCATATTCAAATCCGCAATGCAGCCACACATATACATAATAAAGGGTGAGCAAGACATACTCCAAAATGTAAAAGCATTTCCATTTCAAATCAAACTACATGATGATATTTGAAATGTTGATAATGCAATGATATAAATCATTTAACACACACGGATGTTATGGAAGACAATAAGTTCAGGACACTTTAGAAAGACCACCATGAAGAAACGAAAAATCCGAAGTAGATATAATATGTAACATGCATCTTAAATCTTGCTTATAAATGAAAAGGACAGAAGCTCACTTGTACAAATAGGAAGCAATTCCCAGAATAATACACAGAAGAATGATATCCAAGCAGAAGTTTCGACTGGACCTTATCTGTAATAATTTGTTTCAGAATAGAAAATGAATACAATGAGAATGTCAATCTGAAGTAATACAGTTTTCTATTTAAGTTCAAGAAAATTACTAATACGTACCTTGAAAATTGTTTCTTTCAGTCTAACATTAGTATTTTTTAGGTCAGTTGTTGCCCTGTCCACCTGCAAGAAAGATGGAAACAACTGGGTGAAATAACCTGTTCAGGATTGTTTATTGAAGCAACTAGTTTTGTATTGTGACCAAAGTGTTTCAGACCTTAGTATCAATTTCATCAATCAATGGAACCTGCCTGTCCAATTCCTAAACCCAAGGGTGAAAAAGGGAAAATGTAAGAAAATCAGTCTCAGATTTCTTCAGACGGAATCAAACAATAAACATAATGCAACCAACAAACCTCATTCATATCGGCAGCCAAATTCTTGAGTGTATCAAGACCTTCTGATATTATGTCTAAACCTTGATCCTGCAGGAAATTAAATTCAAACACTAGAAAATACTAAACTGTACTTGGGTGGGAAATTGTGTATAGAAAAAAAAAAAAACAAATGGATCAAGCAAGTTACAAGCCTGCTTTATCTTCCGCATTTCATAATCTTGCCTGAATTGATTCGACTCTTCACTTTTTTGAAAGAAATCATCATCAAACTGCCCATCTGATATTTCATTTATAAAGATTATGAAATCTGATAACAGAAAGATTGAAAGTTCAATACAAATCCAATTTATACTAATCATCCAACCAACAGTAATCACCAGTGTCAAATTTTATATTTTTATGAGATGTTGAAGCCCCCCAGCCTCCAGTTTGTTTCGCAGCAGTTCCATCAGGTATTGCTTTAATTCTATCAGGAAGTGTAAGAACCAGGTCCTTACGAACTTCTACTTCTTCTATGGAGAGCCCTTTGACCTGTTAACAATGTAATCCTAATCAGAATTTGAATTGGGCACAAAAGCAACCTACCTGTCCATTGAACAGAAAAGTCTGGCAACTGCTGATTTCAAAACTGTCATGCAGATTGCTAAGGCATATTAATTTTCAAATCAGCCTTTATATAATGATACAAGTAAATGAAAGGAAGAATCAGGCAGCCAACTAAACAGTGAGCAAAAGCAATTTAACTCCAAGTGAACTCATCTCCTTCCTTGTGTATCAACATATATGAATTAATTATTCCATTTCAACCAAATTGAGCCAAATATCCGAAATGGAAGATGTCATAGGCGTTTGATGCTCGAAAGCAGGGTTGATAAACATATCCACAGTACAATAAACATGTAAAAGTTCCATATAGAAAACAAAACCCCCAAAATAAACAAAAGGGATAAGTAAAAATAAACTAACTCTTTTCTGAGCAAGCTTCTGCAACTTAGGAACTTCATCCATAAGCTTCGCCTTAGTTCGCCGTACCTCAGCATTCATCGCCACCACAGCTGCCCTGTTTGTCTCCATTGCCGCCATTTCCGATTTCTGAACGTGAAAGAGAAAAATGAAGAATAAGTTACAGATTAAATAACAAAAATACAAATCACAATTTTGGGGAAAAAATAACTACATGCAGAACAGCCTCAATCTGCGACTCAAAGGAGCCGTAGAGGCGGGCAAAGGCATCATCGGAGAAGGCATTTTGGGAACCCTGCTTTTCAACATCGTACTTTTCATATTTCTTGCAGATGGAATCAACCCTGAAAAGAATATCAATCACACTCATTTTGTCCCCTTTTTTTCCAAGCTTCTTGTAATTTTTTTTATATAATTGTATAGGGACTGACAAATTCGCTGTAAAGGAAGAGATAATTGGAGAATAATTGTGGACAGGGAGAAGAACAAGGGTTTTTTTTTTTCAAGTTCTTCCATTGTCGCCTTCTCTTTCACGAAGGGTTCACCGTTAATAGCGGTTTATGTAAGGCGTTCGCGGGAGAAAGTACAGTTTCTATATTTGGTAAAACGGCAATAGAAATGTATTTTTGTTTATTTACACTTTAGGATAATTTCACTATTGGTCCTCAAACTTTACTTTTTAGCATTAAGTCTTTAATATTTAAAATTAGCAACTTAATCCTCAAATTTTCCAACTATGGACACGTAGGCAATTTTTGTCAAATAGTTGGGTAGTCCTCACAAAAATATGCATCACTTCAAAACTTTTTGACACTCGATCAAGTTAGAAATCAAAATCGAACTTCATATAGTTTGATGGAGTGTGCTACTTTGCTAGGGCCATGTCGCAGTGGCAGGGTATCACAAGCACAATGGATAAATCCTATAGAGATTTATACAATTTTCTTCATTGAGTATTAAATGTTTAAGATCAACTTTCCCTTTTCTTAATTTACTAAGCAATATACGTGAGTTGAGATCTGTTGTCTAATTTTTGGTGTCCACCTAATTAATTATTAACACGTCATTTTTAAATTAATATGTCATCTCATATTTATTCTCATTAATTTCACCACCAACCCACCAAATTGATGACATGTTAATTTAAAATGATGTGTCAATAATTAATTGAATGAATCGCAAAAATTGAATAGCATATCTCAACTCCTAATTTATTACGATTGTATTTCAATTTTAAAATTGAAACTTAACTTTTCAATTTAGTTGCACTGTCAATCTTTAACCTTTAAAACGGATCCAACTTGGAGCCACTGCAACTGTTCTTCCCTACAATAAACCATTAAACCCAATCCACCAACCGGTTTGTAGCCATTGGAGTTAAGTTGAGGCTTGAAAATTGAAATCGATTTCAATTATAGAAAGGACAATTTTGTAACAAATTGCTAAAAACAATTAATATATGATAACAAGTTGTAGCCATTGATAGAACTTATTATAACAAATTGTTAAAATAATTACTGGTACTAAAGTCGAGTATGAAAAGAAAAGCTGGAATAACTCCATCCACGTTCTGATTTTTGATGATAGAACAAAGGATCTCTGTCCAACCTCTACTTTTCCCAAGTATAGTTGTCCAATCACGAAGGAAGTTTGATCTTCGGCTTTGCAACGAGGACATGCAGATTAGCTCTCAAATGCTTCACCGCCCATGTAATGTTTTCGTACCCTTTTTTTGTACTCTGCAATTCAAACAAATTCACTCACATGAACAGAAATCTTTCAGATTGAAACTTCTCAGTTTTGAGTCAAAACTGGTTTGGATATCTTATATTCATACATGCAGCATCAAGAATTATACAAGTACTAATCTACTAGACCTCATATTATGAAAGAAAAAATGCATGAGAAATTAGCCTACCTTCCTGGTTCTTCCAAAGTGAAGCAGCGGAACTGTTCAAAGGGCTCTCGATATTGGGTTCTGTATGCAAGAACTATAAGGTGAGACGAAAGAAGAATGCACCACAAAAAGAGGGATTAACAGTAACAATTATCCTGACCTCCTAATAGACTCTGGATAGATAAAAGAATGGTTCTGCAATCATATGCTGAAGACCATTTATCCTGTAAGTATACAGAGACTCTGTTATTGACTTAAAAAGAGGGAAAACATAGTAAAAAATTCCTTATACTCGAAAAAAACAACCACTATTAAACTCTATAAGAATAGATAATGGATAAACGAATTACACTGTGAAGTGGTTATAAGATATACTCAGATTGAGAATGTAATCCACGTCGAACCCTGATCTATGCATTCAAATTCAGCAAGAACAGAATGGACAAACGTCAAAAAAAAAAAAATTTAATCATAATTGCTACCTGAAGGATATCTAAACAAATATTCCCATACTGGTCAACATTTGGATGGAAGCACATTGTCTCAAACTTAACTTGAGGAGGCTTGAAAGGATAATCAAGGGGAAAGCGCAATGACAGTTTGTAAGATAGACCCTCATACATGGTTCCTTTGCCACCCTCTATGGTACCAATCCAAGTAAATATGTTCTCCCCTTCAGGGAAGGCGGATACTCCAAGATCACCTCCAGTCATCTGTACAAATTAATTACATGTCAGACAATCACCAGATGAAATTTCATAACTATATTATTCAATCATTACGAGGTCTGCCTCAAATTCATGCAATTTCAGCTAACTGTTAGTGATACTTGTAAGTATCGTTTAAAATAAGATTGTTGAAAATTTCGGTATTCAGGGTAGGTTGATAACCGACAGCGGAAGGCATTCTACCTAATAAGGTCGATAGTTCGGATCTTGCTTGAACGAAACATAAAATATTATCGATAAATAGAACTACGTCTTGTTCATTAATATCTCAAAAATATTCCACCTTAGATAGGACAGTCAAACCTACTCTCATACGAGCAGGCCATTTATTCATCTGATTGTAAATTAGAGCCACTTTTGATTCTGCAATATATTCTTCATTAATCACTTTAGATTCTTTCATCTTCATGTAAAGATCATTTCCTTGCGTTCACTTTTAAATTATATGGCCATGGAATGATCTTATTACAGTGAACGTGTAAGTCAGCCAACTAAATATTAAATGAAAATACTAGTAAGGACGAAAATTTAAATATTTTAGGCAATGAAATTGGTAGCAGGCACATTAATAACGCAATTTACATAGCATTTAATTCTAACTTCTCATTAAAAGTGCAATCTAAACATCTGAACGCACAAAAAAATTTATCTACTAAAAGAAAGACAGTATAACCAAATAAACATGTCCGAGAAATTAATTAAACATAAATGTTTATTGCAATCATATAAAAAAGAAATAAAATTACTTGCTTAAATCTTAGGATTTAGTCCCGCGAAACGAGGCACAATCACACCATTGAATCACCACCTTTTGATACAACCCATACTAACATGTGATGCAAGGAAATAGGGTGAGTATGGGGAATACTCAAAATGATACGAGCATTAGCACAATCCCGAATAATATTTATCAATTCATATATTAAAATAATCATACAATCATATTATAAGCTTAGAATCTGGTAATAACTCATAACATATCATATCATATGTACCGGATGACCATAATCATATCATAACACTTCATTAGCATAATATTCATCAATATCAAATGGACAAAACTACTTGTACCATTATTCTATCTTAAATCTTTGAAAATCTTGATTTGATACGAACAAAATTACAGATGTTTGTGCCTCTTGAATTTATCCAAAAACTTTTAAACTTTACTGTCTTGTGCTCTTACTATGTAAAATATAAGAAGAATAAAATGAAGAAAAGAAGAAGATATGCATCTTTTTCTATCAAAAAGTAAGAGTCTACAACCCTGCATCCTAAATATTTTGGTCCCCAAAAATTACCGTGGTTAATCAAAGAGTTTGGACACTTAGTCTTAACCTCCTCTTCCTAGGTTGACTCATCAAGTCCATGATTTCGTCATTGAACCTTGACCAAGGGGACCTCTCTATTTCTAAGTTGGTCACTTTTCTATCCAAAATCATCATCGAAGCTTCTTCGTATGAGAAGTCATTTTGTACCTTCAATGTCTAATAACTCACCGCGTGATTGGGTCATGAATATATTTTCTTAACATCAAAACATGAAACCCATTATGCAATATTGCGAGTTTAGGTGGTAAGGCAAGTCGGTAAGCCACAATATCAATCCTTTCAAGAATTTCGAAAAGTCCAATAAATGTGGCTTAATTTTCGCTTTTTACCAAATCTCAACACCCTTCATTGGTGTTACCTCTAGAAAACTTTATCACCCACTTGGAATTTCAAATCTTTTCTCCTACAATCGGCATAACTAGTTTGTCGATCATGTGCTGTCTTTATTCTAGCTCTAATTTTATCCACCGCCTCAAATTTTTTTTTTTTCGATATGAAAATTCATTCATCAACACGAAGTTACACTCGTGACTTAATAATGAGGAAAACCCGACAACAAGCCAACCTACGCAATCAGCACTATAGCACCCCCGCGCACAGAGTGGCCGACATTGTCTAAACTTCAACCTCCCCAAAGGGAGAAAAGGCTCTCAAATAATGAAGAGTCACAACAATGGACTAAATGTCCAAGAGCCAACAACACAACAAACACAAAACAACAACACAACACAACACAAACAAAAACAACACAAACAACAACAAAGGAAAAACAACAAAAGAAGAAATTAAATAGAGGCCATCGGCCACCGTTGGCAAAGAGGCCGGAAAAACTCTTCCCCCGCAGGCGCCGACATCGTGAAAATCACCAATGGAACGAGCACCCAGATCACGAAACGGAAAACCATCAAGGGTCGTACGACTTAGGCCATAACTCGTCCACTGCCGCATCAGCCGAAGCCCCCAAGAGCAAAGGAAACCCAACCACCCCTCCGGAGTACGCCCATCGCCACCACCAGACAAAGCAAAGCCGGAAAACCACACCTCATCACCACCCAGAGAAATGAGACTCCAAGAAGAAGCCTCCAACTCAGGGACACAAAAACCGCCAGCCGAACCCCCACCCAAACACCACCATTTAAAACACCACCCAACCAACACCGGCTCGCCACAAAACAGACAAAGACAAAAACAAAGAAACAGAGGGGAAAGGGAAGGGAGGGAGAAGCCGAAGCTCCCACCCCGAAGATCTCGCTAGGGTTTAAGGCTTTATAGAGAGAAGGGGGGAGAGTTTAAGAGAGAGAAGAGAACAAATACTGAGGTTACTTTAGAAATCCGCCAACTTTTTTTGTCATTCGTCACCATTTTAATTTTTTATTCAATGATTTCATGATCCAAAATTCTTTCATCTCCAACCTTGTCCCAATGAATAGGAAATCTACAATTCCTACCGTAAAGAGCTTTATACCGGGCCACGCCTATAGTGGTCTGAAAACTATTGTTATAAGGAAACTTAACCAATAGCAAATGTGTCTCCCGATTATCGCTAGATCAAAAACACATGCCTTCAACATATCTTCTAGAGTCTGAATGGATCTTTCTAATTGTCCATCCATCTATGGATGATAAGGAGTAATAAACTTATATTTCGTCCCCATAGCTTTTTGTAAGCTTCTCCAAAATTCGGATGTGAATCCTATATCTCTATCGAGAATAATAGTGACTAAAACTCCACGCAATCTGAATATCTCCAAGATATATAATCGTGCAAATTTTTCCACATTAAAATTTATTTTGATTGGTAGGAAATTGGCTGGCTTTGTTAAACAATCATCACTATCCAAATTGCATTGTGACCTTTTGCTGATCGGCTGAAACCTGCGACAAAGTCAATCGCTATGTGTTCCTATTTCCATTATGGAATGTTCAATGGTTTTAATTGTCCTGATGGCCTTTGATGTTCTTCTTTGACTTTCTGACAAACTATGCATTTCTCTACAAAAGACCTTTTCCACCAAAATATATTTCGAAGATATTTATACATTTTTGTACCATCGGGATGTGCAATATATTGGGTGGAGTGAGCCCTTTCCAATATCTGGTTTCTTATACTTTCATCCTTAGATACACACAATCTTCCTTTACAAGTCAACGTTTTATCTATGGACATTTCAAATCTTATACGTTTGTATGTACCAGCATCATATTTAATCTTCTATAGAAATGGATCCTTATTATGATTCCTTAATTAGATCCCTTAGAGCAGATCGAACTATTAACACTTCTATTATTGCTGAAGTTCGAGTCAGTTGAGATGAATTCAAATCTAAATTTCTCAATGTCATTTATCAAACGTTCTTTTACTGTGGGTAAAACTACTAACTGCAATACTATCTTTCTGCTTAGAGCATATGCTACTACATTAGCATTACCTAGATGGCAATAGATCGTACAGTCTTAATATTTAACTAATTCCAACCATTTCATTTGTCTCATGTTCAATTCCTTCTGTGCGAATAAGTATTTAAAACTCTTATGATTTGTATAGATATCACACTTCCCTCCATACACATATCTCTAAGGCGTGAACTACCATTGCGAGTTCCAAGTCATGAGTCGGATAGTTATGCTCATATTACTTTAACTGTCTTGAGGCATAAGCAATTATCTTTCAATGTTGCATCAAAATACAACCTAAACCCTACTTGGGAGGCGGCGCTATAAATGATAAACCCATCCAAACCTTCAGGTATTGTCAATACGGGAGTTGAGATTAATCTCTGTTTAAGTTCCCAAAAATATTCTTCACACTTTTTCGTCTAGTGAAACTTCTCACATTTTCTTGTCAATTGAGTCATCGGCCCTATTATTTTTGAGAATTCCTTAATAAATCTCCTACAATAGTCGACAAATCCCAAGAAACTACGAACTTCACCCACACTAGACGATCTAGGCTAATTTGTTATTGCTTCCACTTTAATCGAATCTACCTCAAATCCCTGGGCGGTAACCACGTGACCGAGGAAACCCATGCGATCGAGCCAAAATATGCACTTATTGAATTAAGCATATAATTTATCCTTTCTCAATGTTTCCATTACTACTCAAAATTGTTTGTCGTGCTGTTTCTTATGTTTGGAGTACATAAGTATGTTGTCAATAAACACTATGACGAATTGGTCCAAGTACTGATGGAACACTTAGTTCATTAGGTCAATAAATATTGCTGGAGCATTGGTCAAATCAAAAGGCATGACAGTAAACTCATGATGCCTGTAAAAAGTCCTGAAAGTAGTTTTTGGTATATCACTTGCCTTGACTTTCAATTAATGACTCTCCGATCTCAATTCGATCTTAGAAAACATATTTGTATACTTTAACCGGTTGAATAAATCTTCTATTCTTGGAAGTGGATATCTATTTTTGATGGTCAGATAATTCAATTCTCGGTAGTCGATATACATCCTATAGTCCCATCCTTCTTTTCCACAAAGAGCACTAGAGCACCTCATGGAGATACACTCGATCAAATGAAACCTTTATCTAACAACTCTTTACAATTGTAGTTTCAATTCTTGAAGTTCTTTTGGTGCCATTCTGTACGGGGCCTTAGTTACTAGTGCTGCTTCAGGAACCAAATCAATCGTAAATTTCACTTACCTATCTAGTGGAATGCTAGGTAGGTCTTCAGGGAATGTATCCACTAAGTATCGTACAACATTAATATCATTAACAATTAATCTTGTATGTTGTGAACCGATAATATTAACTAAGAATCCCTAACATGACTCTTTTCTCAGCATCTTCTCCACTTGCAATGTAGATACAATGCGAGGTAAAGACTTGAACTCTACTCTAAAGAAACGAAAATTTTTATTTCCTGGCCTATGAAATAATACTTCTTTCTCATGACATCGGATGGTCGAGTGATTGAGTCCCAATCAGTCCATGCCTAATATAATGTCAAAATCTTTCATATTTAAAAGATATAGGTCTACCTCTAGTACATTTTCGTCAATCTCTAACTTAATAGCTTTAGTTATCTGATTTGTACAAAGAGTCCTTCCTAAAGGGATGCTGGCTTCTAACACATTATCCATTTTCACACACGTTAGACTTAGCAACGAAAGATGCAAAGATAAAAGAATGTGTAGCCCCAGAGTAAAAAATAACGAAGCAAGTACATCAGATAATAATAAAATACCTGCTATCACATTTGGATCTTGTTCATTTTCCTACTAATTCAGTGCAAAAACTTGGGCCTTCACTTTTCAATTTTTGTCTTGGTCATCATCCTTCTTCTGTAGAGGCTCCATATAGTTTAAAGCAATGTGTCATGACTTACCACACCGAAAAACATATGTTCTTCCATAATAAAAATTTACCCCTGTGAAGTTTATCACGCTTATGATATAATATAATACTCCCACTTATCCTATTGAAAGCAACTC
Source organism: Fraxinus ornus (assembly GCA_903798235.1). Lineage (NCBI taxonomy): Eukaryota > Viridiplantae > Streptophyta > Magnoliopsida > Lamiales > Oleaceae > Fraxinus > Fraxinus ornus. The sequence goes on along the minus strand of CAIGRF010415998.1, from coordinate 42,757 downwards.
TTGCGCATGGTCTCTTATTCTATCAGTTATGTTTATTCCTGTTCTAATCATTCCATTTTTTTTTTCGGATGACTCTTTACTATGCTCGACATATTTCTTAAATGTAGTCCTCTAGTAAGATATATTTGAGTCCTTTTCACATTTTGCGGTATGATGTGAAACGATGATGTAACATCCCAAATTTTTACTACTAGTTGTTAGATTGAAATTTAGGACTTCAGTGCGCTATTATTAAAGTTTAATTACTTTATTGGTAATTGACCTAGTCTAATGACCTTATTGGTTATTAACCAATAGTTTGAGGACTTAAGTGGAAAGTTACTTTGGGAGTTAGATTAAATCATGCTTAAAACATATGTAAGTATGCTAATTAGTCTTGATTAAGGATGATTCATTGACCACATGCATCATTTACACAAAGTTTCAAGCCATGTTAATTAATTTGATCGCATGATTAAAGGTATTAATTTGACATTTTAATGACAATACACCATTTATGCATTTCCCATCCCTAACATCTAGCCATTTCCTTTCACTTTTCTGCACATGGTCAAGAATTTACCCTATAAATAGGAGACAAACCTAACACTAAACTACCATCAACAATCATTTACACACTTACCCCTCTCTATCTCTATAACTTTATCTCTCCATTTCTCTTTCTCTTGTCATTTTTATGTTTGAACAATTATACAATCACACATGAATAATCAACCTCACACGCAGGTCAAGGATCTCTTTCCAACAATAACTCCTTTTATCATTTTGAATTATCCAATGAAGAGGTAAGTTGTTTATGGTGGCTAACGTTTATGAATGTAATATTTCTATGGCTATGTTATGTTTTGGTCCATATTACGTATGCTTTATTAAGATTGGACCTGAGTTTAGTATCACTATTCACGAGAATTTAGCACCACCTAAGTTCAGTTTAATTTCATGTCTCCCTATGCAAGTTATGAATTTTTCGTAGAAATATATATTTGACTTCATTATTCACGCACGCTTATTGAGAATTATTCTCACTCTATTATGTATCTACTTTCAGATAATTGACGATTCAAGGAGGTCGGCACGAAAATGGCTTAAGGTGGCAAAAGATTCAATAATAAAATTCTTACGTTGTCAAACTATTATTATTTCATTTAATTTTAAATAATTTATGATATTCCTCATTTCAAGTAATGTATTAAACTCATTATATCATTTGAATTTTAGTAAGTGCCTAAATAACTTATATAATTTTTTTGAATATCCTTTAACTTTGCTTTAGTTTATGATTTAGTGACACTCGAATTGTTAAGGATTCGGGTCGCCATAGTTTGTATCAGAGCCAAGAGTTTTTAAAAATCGGTTATGTAGACTTAACATATATTTTTAACTTTACGATTTGTTAAATAAGAATTAAGTTGTTCAAAGTCACTAGCCACTATGCCATCCTCCATGGCTCGACTTCCTTGAACCAGGTATGTATGCATTTTAAGTATTCATGTTATCTTAATTATAAAAGCATGTCTATTACACAAAATAAAAATCATGAATATAGTGACAAAATATGAATATTAATTTATGATTTTATTGAGGCTTGTTATTTATAAAAGTCAATAATAATATGAAATCTTGAATGTTATAAGTGTTTACTATTATACATATGATATTATTAATAGAAGACCTTAATCTTAGATTTTATACTAATGTAGAAACCATGAGACATGTAGATGGTAGCTATGTGATTTTGAATGCATGTTAAACTTAGTAAGAATGACTCAACTAGAGATTAAGTTTTCAATAATGTAGAATCACATATTACACGAATAAGATTTAAAATGAATCCACGTACAATAATTCATCCCTTTATCACCACATTTGTAAAAACAAGGGAAAAACCGTGGATGGTTATTTAATACATTCTCTTAAAGTTCCGACTTCTGGTAGAATAATTTATTCCTTTATCACCACTTTTGTGTAAAACAAAGGAAAAACTGTGGATAATTATTGGTACTTTCTCTTCAATTTTCAATTATTAGTACCCCCTCTAAAATAATAATAATAATAAAAAAAAATAATAGTAAACTAAAATAATGCTACTCTAATGAAACTAATGTCCCAAGAAAGCTCTTACTTTATGAAATTCCCAACAATTACCTACTTTTGGAAATTCTTTTGAAAAAAAAAAAATTATTTTTGAAAAGTTCTTTTGGAAAGAAAAGAAATTACATTCTTTTCTTTTCGATAGATGGTGAGTGGACAAGGTCAAACCAATCGAACTGAGAGATGCAATCATTTTACTTGGTTGCATAGGAATTACAAGAGAAACCCGAACCACGGTTTGATGCAACACTTAGATGACATGGAAAAGATTTACCGAGGGGCAAGAACGAATGTATATCAATTTAATAGGGATGAGATCGTATATCAGCTTGACCGAACTCTTACTCCTTACTGAAGGCAGTTTATCAAGAGATCGAAAAGACCTTCAACTGCCAGACATCTCTTGATCTATTACACTGATGCATAAGGGAAAGGTGAAGGGTGAATCGTGAAGACGTTAGGTATACCAGTGGGATACCAGGCTATGAACCAAATTCGGGCAACGTTATAACCATACCTGAAGTTGACTATGAGGGAAATTATGTTGAAGATGACCCGAGTGAAGAATACAACCTTGCGTCGTATTTCGCGAGTGACCCGACACAAAAACTCGAGGAAAAATAAAGGGCGAATCAAGGGGAAGGTATTGGGAAGAATTATTAGATGATGCCTAGTTTTCTTTACGTTTAAATTTATGTACTTCAATTTTTGAATCTCAGCTTATTTGGACACTGGGTATGCCTGGTGGTCTGTTACTTATGTAAACTTATGAATGTTTATGAATAAAGCATGCCATTCCTTTATGTTTCATTTCCTCAATTTGACTTAACTCTAAACAGTTACTATCATTTAATTAAGGTTATGGCAACTCGAAGCAGAAGGACTAACAATAGCAATAACCAAACCCAAGAGTCCACACAACCTGTTCAGCCTGAGCCTAATATGATTGACCCACAGTTTGCCCAGCAGTTTCTTGCTATGATGAAAACTTTTGCGCAAGCTGTGGTGCCATCACCATCTCCTTAACAGCTAATACCGCCATTTTTTTCGCCGCTTCAATCAGAACAACATGAAGCTGCCCCCGACACTAGGACCACTGCCGCTGTGGTTGGGCAATTCAGGAAACAACATCCTCACATCTTTCATGGTAGTACGGACCCTTTAAAGCGGAGGACTGGCTGGTGGGTATGGAGAGAATTTTTGAACTCATTGACTGCTCGAAACCTAGAAGGGTTATATGTACAACCTTTATGTTATGTAAAGTTGATAGGCGTTGGTGGGACACCACTGCCAGATCAAAGGCTTCTGGTCATGTTTGGATGTGGAATAAACTTAAGGATGCCTTTTTGAAATACTATCCCACGAGTATTCGAAATTGAAATGAGGTTGAGTTTCTCACTTTGACTTAAGGCTCAATGACGTTGATCGAGTTCGAGCAAAAATTTAAAGAGTTGGCTCATTATGCTCTTGAGTTTGTGGATACGGATGAGAAGAAGGAAAGATGTTTTGAACAAGGTTTGAGGGATGATACGAAATGGACTGTCATAGTGCTTTAGCTTGAAAACTATCATGATGTGTTGGCAAGGGCACAATTGGTAGATTTTAAGAACCGCACTAGTGGGGACGAAATGAAGCATAATGGACAGTCAGAGAAGCAAAAGGGGGTGGATAACAAGGGCAAAGAGAAACAAGCGTATACGAAGAAGAGTATAGAAAATTCAACATAAAATGACAAAAAGAGTTACCCACGCTGTGGAAAATGCGAGAAGCGTTACCAGGGAGCTTGCCTTTTGGGAACAAATTCATTTTTAAAATTTTTCCCACCCATTGTTTGTTGACATGTGGTTGATTTCATCCTTAATGTTTTGATCATAACAAACAAGATTAATATTATTTCTAACAATTGATTTTGAGTGATGATAGCTTAATGTTAAAATTAATTACGTATTGTCAAAATCAACACATTATAAATCGGACTCGAAGTGAAGATCAAATTGAAAGTTAAGCATTCAAGTCAAATCATTCGAGACGAGAGCTTAAAAGATCAAAATCAAGACTGTCAAATATGGCTCATGAAGAAGGTCAAGATCGAAGTCAACCATTAAAGTCAAACGCCAAGAAAGATCAAGATCAAGAGTTTAAGAGTCAAACATGAAAGAAACTTTGAAGCAAGATCAAAGGCTAGGATTTCAAGATCGTATGTAAATGTATAACATTTTGATTTTTAGTAATGAATGACAATAGCTTAAAAATCGTTTTGTGCACGAAGAGTTATTTTCATATCACTTGTATAAAATATTTTTGATCAAAAGTAAGATTGATTTTTCAAAGTGATACTTGAACTTAGATCATATCTCAAAAAAAGAGTCAACAATTCGGTAGAATATTTGATAGTTTGACTGCTATAAATACCAATTCACTTGCTATTCCTTTTAACACTTAAGAGCATTATGTTTATGTGTACTGTTAAAAATCATGTTTTATTTATTTGAAATCGATAAGTGTGTTTTTCACACTTATTTAATATCTAAATATGCGTTTTATTGATAAAATGAATGAAATTCTATTCACAATTACGTAATATTTGCTTTTGTGGGTAAAAAATAACCCAAGGAAAGGAAACAAGGCAAAATGACTAAAAGTGTACAAAAAATGTGAAGTTGTGGACCAAAGTGAACAAGCCAAGAAGTTGAAGGATCCTGGATGAAATTTATGAAGGGCATGATTGATATAAAAGTTAAAACTTGAGGACCAAATTGTACAATATCAAAGTTGAGGGACTTGACGTGCAATTACCTATGAACCTGGTTGCAAAATTAAAACAAAAAAAATGGTTTTGCAGAAAGTTGGCACCTAGGCGCCACTGTAGCAGTGCCTAGACGCCACTTCAAAAATTTGGGGACCTTTTTGTTGGCTTCTCAAACTTCAGGGGCTTGGGCTGTATTTTTCTGAAATGAATTTGAAAACCTAAGTGGGCTTCTATTAGGACACAACAGATGCTTCTCCAAATTTTCTTTCTTTTCCCTTTCTTTTGTTTTTTTTCTTCTCCTTTGTTTTTTTTTCTTCTTCTTTTGATTTACTTGTAATTTTGGGGGTAAAATCAAAGAGTACAAAGGGAATACATCTAAGAATTTGGAGAAATATTTGGGGAAGTCAAAGTCAAGTTTCAAACAAGGGTTTTATCTATAACTTTGTATTTTCTTATTTATTTTGGTTTTTTTGTAATGAATGTTAAACATATTCTCTTTTGTTATCAAATGTATAAAATGGGCTAATTGACTGTGTTGATATTTGTGATATTAGTTTAACCTGACTTTTAATTAATTTTAATATTTGCTCTTTAACGTTATGCTATTTATTTTCATGTCTTTCTACTATTGTATTTCATGCATTTTCATTTATGTGGCCAGTAGATGATTGTGTTTAGTGATTTGTACATCGTTCGAGAGAAGATTGTGCATTTTAGACCAAATAGTATAAACCCTAGGTTTGTTTAGTGGATAGGGATATACCATTAGCTCTATGTAACCCAATGAGTTATTTTCACAAATATTTAATGCGATTATTTGGTTTTAATTGACATAGAGATATAGTAGATTAACCAATCAATTAGGATTAGTTTCGCTCGAGAGAGATAATTAATTAAAATTGGAAAATCGGGTCTAATATCGTAAATAAGTAATTTATTAATTGGCTTGTGAAGAAATTAATTGGGCGACGGTTAAGCGAAACCATGAATCTCAACCATGTTTTTCCTCTGAAATTCTCAAGTGTTTATATTTTCTTATTTTGTAGATTTTAATTAATTTTCTTTACTTTCCAACATCAAATTTTATTGTGTGTTTGTTTTAATTGTTAAAATTAAATTAACTACAATTGTGTAATCGAAAGTAAGCATTCCTCGAGGGATCGACAACCCGGACTCAAAAAGTCCACTTTATTGCTTGAACGCGACCCGTGCACTTGCAGTATTATTTTACGAACAAGTTTGTGGCGCCGTTGCCGGGGAATGTTTTTAGTTTGATTACCACTTTAATTAATTTTAGTTTTAACAATTTTTTTATTTACTTGTTTGTTTTTATTTTTTTATATTTGGCTAACCCCCATATTTTTAACTTATCTTGTACTCTCCTTGTATTTTTCAGCTATAATTGCACTATTCCAATCTTAGTAAAGTAACAAAGTGTTTTCAGCTATAATTGCACTATTCCAATCTACATCAACTATGAAAATATGTTCGGAGGTCTAAGATGTGAAATTTGTCAAGCGATGCATTGTACAGGACAATGCTTGTATTCGTGCACCGATGCCTCAATGTCGAAACTTATTTAGTTTAGGAAATATTTGAAATGCAGAAAACAAGCACTAGACAATTTTGATGATAGTTACATGCTCGCAGGAGATTATGTACCTAACGATTGGGACNTGGTGGGAGATGGTCCTCCCTTATTGAATGAGAAGATAATTGCAAAGTATTACCATGAACTTGCCAAGTTGGATGAAGATGACATGCTTATGGGAGATTACAAATATTGGGATGGATTTCAAAGGTGGGGGTATGATCCACTCGACGGAGTTAATAGGAAAGACTTGCCATTGCCAGTGGAGTTTGATTGTGGACCAATCATTCAACCCGATGTGAGTTCAACAATTGAAGAAGAGCCTAAAATGAGTGAAATTTTAATCACAATAGATCTAAATGAGGATGTGGCAATCAATGAGGAGAAAATCAACTTACACTCTTCCAACTTAGATGATTGTCAAAATATTGATTTTGTGATTAAGCCCGATGAGGAAGTATAAATCTTCATAATTGAATTTGAATTGAATGGAATAGGAAATTCCTATTATATAGAAATGGGCAATGTTGATATTTGGAGACTAAATCAAGAGTGGAACAAAGCTAAGCGAAGAAAAATGGGCAAAGCATCCAAAGCCTTCTTTAGATACCCATGAGTCAATTACCAAAGTTGAGCTAAAGATTATAAAAAAGCGCTTATTGGGAGGCAACCCAATCTTTCAACTTTTAATCTTTTATTTAATTTTATGCATTTTTCTTATTTTTACTTGATTAGTTATTATTGTTTTTGTAGGAAATTTTTGAAGTCCTACATATCTATTGTTCCTCGTAAGTTTGGGGGTAAATTGTGTATAAGAAGGTCACTTGCCCAAGTTCATTAAAAGCATCACAAGTCCAATAGAGCATTGGTACATCTTCACCAAATATACAACCAGGGAAGTTTCGTTATCCCCTATTCTCTTTTATCTTGTACTNCGGAGGTCTAAGATGTGAAATTTGTCAAGCGATGCATTGTACAGGACAATGCTTGTATTCGTGCACCGATGCCTCAATGTCGAAACTTATTTAGTTTAGGAAATATTTGAAATGCAGAAAACAAGCACTAGACAATTTTGATGATAGTTACATGCTCGCAGGAGATTATGTACCTAACGATTGGGACAAGGACATCACATTTTCGGGAGATGGTCCTCCATTTTTGAATGAGAAGGTACTTGCAAAGTATTACCATGAACTTGCCAAGTTGGATGTAGATGACATGCTTGTAGGAGATTACAAAGATTAGGATGGATCTCAAAAGTAGGGGTACAATCCACTTGACGGAGTTAATAGGAAAGACTTGCCATTTCCCGTGGAGTTTGATTGTGGACCAATCATTCTACCTGATGTGAGTTCAAGCATTGAAGAAGAGCCTAAAATGAGTAAAAATTTAATCGCAACGAAGCTAAATGAGGATGTGACAATCAATGAGGAGAAAATCAACTTACTCTTCCAACTTAGTTGATTGCCAAGATATTGATTTTGTGATTAAGCCCGATGAGGAAGTATAAATCTTCATAATTGAATTTGAATTGAATGGAATAGGAAATTCCTATTATATAGAAATGGGCAATGTTGATATTTGGAGACTAAATCAAGAGTGGAACAAAGCTAAGCGAAGAAAAATGGGCAAAGCATCCAAAGCCTTCTTTAGATACCCATGAGTCAATTACCAAAGTTGAGCTAAAGATTATAAAAAAGCGCTTATTGGGAGGCAACCCAATCTTTCAACTTTTAATCTTTTATTTAATTTTATGCATTTTTCTTATTTTTACTTGATTAGTTATTATTGTTTTTGTAGGAAATTTTTGAAGTCCTACATATCTATTGTTCCTCGTAAGTTTGGGGGTAAATTGTGTATAAGAAGGTCACTTGCCCAAGTTCATTAAAAGCATCACAAGTCCAATAGAGCATTGGTACATCTTCACCAAATATACAACCAGGGAAGTTTCGTTTTCCCCTATTCTCTTTTATCTTGTACTCTACACATTGAGGACAATGTGTGATTTAAGTTTGGGAGTGATTTTGTGTTGACATATTAGATAGCCTTACCGGCTTAGCATGGTTTGATATTAAAAATTGTTGTTGATTCATAAGCTATGATCAAATATGCTATTTGTGCCTAAGTTTTTCAAAAACTGTTTGTCCATGTGAGATCACAAGTTACTTTGAGCACAATAGTCATAATTAATTATAATCTAGATGTGAATTCTTTTTTGATTGATGGAGAGATTTTTTTGAATTGGTAAGAATTAGGCTGTGAGTTGTGTTTAAATCTTTATCAATCTTACCTTATTTTCTCTTTTACTTAACCATATTGTGAGATAAATTTGGGGGTGGTCGAGTCGGAGAATGATATTATCTAGAAGTGTGTTGATTTCATGCATGTTGAAAGAAAGAAAACAAATTTGTGTGGAGTGTCTTTTGTCAAGTATACATAAGGTAATGACCATATGCTATAGATCTAAGCCCCATTAGTTTTGTTGTGCTTAAAAGAATGACTTTACACTTGTTGAATCTCAAGCCTCACTTCGTAGCCTTTTTTTTACTTGAGTTATTAAGTCCGTTGGGTATCTCGAAACTCTGTACCCTTTGGTCTGAACAACCGGGGAGTTATCGACCTAAAGCTCGCTACAAAGGTCAAAAAGAAAGCTTAAAGGGGTGAGGTCAATTAAGAGCTTTAATTGAAAAAAAAATTGATTTGGTACAATTGTTTTCGATATTTGGGCTTAGATAACTAGTGTGTTTGAATTATATAGTATAAGCTTAACTGTCGAAACACTCATCTAGTGGAGAATCATCACATGAATAGATTTTTGAAATTACCGGTTAGATCCAACCAAACTAGAGTGGAAAACGAAATGAGTGAATTGAGAGCAACATTTAGATTTACATCCGGGAAAGAAAAGAAATATTTATTTGAGGAGTGTAAATCTCATGAGCAGGAAATGACATATTTGATCACAAAGGGTCGGGTTGGATCCAATTCAATTTTTTCCATCTTGATAATTTTTTTCCTAATTTAGATGATGATTGAAAGTGATAATGCACCCATACACCGATTGAACATTGGATAAGCTAAAATGATTTTTGTTATCATTATTTGGAGCATATTTTTGAATTGATTATATAATTTTACACTCGTGGATATTTTTGACAAGCTATCTAATGTGTTGGTCATTATCATATGTTGCTTGATTGTGTTATCGATAATCTTGCTCGAGACGAGCAAAAGTTTAAGTTTGGGAGTATTTGATAAGTATGTTTTTCCACATTTATTTAATATCTAAATATGCGTTTTATTGATAAAATGAATGAAATTCTATTCACAATTACATAATATTTGCTTTTGTAGGCCAAAAATCATCCAAGGAATGAGAACAATGCAAAATGAGGAAAAAAGGACTAAAAGTGTGCACAAATTGTGAAATTGGGGACCAAAGTGAANTTGAGGGACTTTGCGTGCAATTACCTAGGGACTTGGTTGCAAAATTGAAACAAAAAAATTGTTTTGCAGAAAGTCGGTGCCTAGGCGCCACTTTTAAAAATTTGGGGACCTTTTTGTTGGCTTCTCAAACTTCAGGGGCTTGGGTTACAATTTTTGGAAGTGAATTTGAAAACCTAAATGGGAAGCATGTTGGGACACAATAGCTGCTTCTCCATTTTTTCTTTCTTTTTCTTTTCTTGTCTTGTCTTTTTCTTGTCTTCTGCTTTCTCTTCTCTTTTCCTTTTCTTTTTCTTTTGATTTACTTGTAATTTTGGGGGCAAAATCAAATAGCATAAGGGGAATACATCTAAGAATTTGGAGAAATATTTGAGAAAGTCAAAACCAAGCTTCAAATAAAGGTTTTATCTGTAACTTTGTATTTTCTCATTTGTTTTGCTATTTTTATAATGAATGTTATGCATATTCTCTTTCGTTATCAAATGTATGAAATAGGTTAATTGATTGTGTTGGGATTTGTGGTATTAGTTTAACCTAGTTTTTAATTAATTTTAATATTTTCTCTTTAATGTTATGTTATTTATTTTCATGTGTTTCTACTATTATATTTCATGCATTTTCATTTATGTGGCCAATAGATAATTGTGTTTAGTGAGTTGTACATCGTTCGAGAGAAGATTGTGCATTTTAGACCAAATAGTAGAAACCCTAGGTTTGTTTAGTGGATAGAAATGTACCATTAGCCCTATGTGACCTAATGAGCTATTTCCATAAATATTTAATGCGATTGTTTGGTTTTAAGCGACATAGAGATATAGTAGGTTAACCAATCAATTATGGTTATTTTCGCTCGAGAGAGGTAATTAATTAAAATTGAAAAATCGAGTCTAACATCTTAAATAAGTAATTTATTAATTGGCTTGTTGAGAAATTAATTAGGCGACGGTTAAGTGAAATCATGAATCTCAGCCACGTTTTCCTCCGAAATTCTTAAGTGTTTATGTTTTTTTATTTTGTAGATTTTAATTAATTTTTCTTACTTTCCAACATAATATTTTATTATGTATTTGTTTTTATTGTTAAAATTAAATTGACTACAGTTGTGTAATCGGAAGTAAGCATTTCTCGACGGATCGACAACCCGAACTCAAAAAGTCCACTTTATTACTTGAACGTGACCCGTACTTATTTTAGTGAACAGAAATGCATTACTTTCACATCGTAAAATAAATAGAAACCAAAACTGAACCTCAAAAATTGTTTAGTTTGATAAATGAAATTGTCTGGAATTTTCCCAAACTATTTTGAATAATTTAATTTTAAAATAGCTTTAAAATTGCCCAAACTGAAATGTATTCTCCCCAAGCTAAGATAAACAGTAGAAAAAGAGAACTTGTACCGTGCTAAAACTAATGTAGTTTCACGTTGCCAAAGTACTTGTAGTTAAGAACAACTCTGATTCTAAATTTGAGGATTTTAACTGACCGAAGGAAGATGTCATTTAGTATACTGTAAAACGAACTCTGATTATGCTCCTATCTGTCAAGAAGAAAGAAGTCCAGTGAAACAAAAGAGATACATTTTACAACATAGAAATCTGGCCGCAGTATTTATGATACCAAATAATTGATCTGATGCTTGCTCAAAAGAAAACGTCAACAAAAAGTTTCATGAATATGGATCGAACATATTTAGCTACTAAATATAGAACACAAAGACAATGAAAACTGTACGACGGATTTCGCGTATTAAAATACAGAAATCGTTACAAATTGTATTTTGAAAAATACAAATGAATAGGAATCTTCTTGTAACTGCAAAAAATTCAAAACCCTCTGATTAATGATCTGAATGTTTGAAGATGAGGATCCACGTGGCTTGAATCCTAGGTTTCGAGATTTGTTAAGAATTTGATTTGTCGAGAACTTCACTTGTTCGACGCTTGAATTTTGGGAGGTTGGATTTGTTCTCCAGGAACTTGGACTTGATCTTAACTTGATTTGAGGAAGACGTTGATCTTCTTGGCTTTGCTTGATTTGAAGACGATTTTATCTTCTTGGATTTACTTGATTTGAAGAAGAATTTTGATCTTCTTTGTGTCTTTCGGACTTGGAGTTGAGAGAGCTTCTTCAGCACTTCGTGAATT
>CAIGRF010415998.1:18421-30582 GCA_903798235.1 Fraxinus ornus | reverse complement strand
GTTCAAACTTCAAAATTAGAAGTTAAGACTTAGACATATATGTATAATGCATTTTAATTTTTATAGCTGAAGAATCTAAAATTTTAGTATTCTCATTCAGTTAATATCTGTAAGCGGGTTTAAAGTATTATCTTCCTCTGCAATGAAAAGTCTCTCACATAAACACCCCAACACTTAGAGAACCTGAAATCTCAGTACTCCAAGAAAAATGTACATTATGAAATATCATGAAAAGTGATGACAAAATGGTAAATACAAAAACAAAAATATAAAAAATATAAAAGAAAATTGTCAAAAAAAAATAGAGGGGGTCCTGGCCCCCGCTCCCCTCCCCTTCCCTGATAATGATGTAAAGAAAATGTACTCCAAGTTGCACCAAGATCTAGGCTAAGTATTGACCGAACACCACAGTTACCAAAACTAATCCCAAAACCATCACTTCCCAAAGATAACCGGTTGTTCCACTTTCTACAGTCAACAAAGAGCTTGAAAAGGTGAAAGATATTAAGGCCTAAAGGTGTTAATCACAAAGGAAAAATGAGAACAACATATTGCTCAAAAGGGACATAAAGCCGAGAGCAAAGAGCAAGAGCAAAGACCGAAAAAATGTGTTTCCTCTCCTCTAACAAGGCCACCAATCAATTTCACAAGAAACCGACAGTAATGGGCATCAACTTATATAGGTTAAGTTTAGGAATGGGCCTTAGGTCAAATGATAGGCCCAACATGAGAATAGATAAGTGGGTTAGCAACTTAAAGCAACATATATCATTTGGGTTGGGCCATGAGCAGCACTAATATAATTAGGCTGCTTCAAATGACCCAAGTGGATTACGTGACTCGATTAGTTCGATTGTGGTGTCGACATTTCACTTCACTCATCGGTTGAAGCCTATGAAGTATAATCCAAACTAAAAAAACTGATTTAACATCATAGTCCGGGATTTATTGGGTGTCAAAAACCCAACAATACTTGAAACTAAAAATTTTAAGGGTAATTATATTCACTCTACAATTTATATTTATTGCACGACATTCTAATTGTATTGAAGATTCCCATTTTTTTTTGCCCATTTTTCTATATTTCCTTTTCTTCCTCCTAGCTAGAGAGGTTCTAAAGATTAGAAGCCATTTGGTGTTATTAACAAGGTGTTAGTGCTATAGAAAATGATAAGCTGTAAATGGAAGGAAGTGAGAAAGAAGAATATGCGTTTTATACGTCTCTTTAATTTCAGAAAAATTACACAATGGTAACCACTTCCTTGGGAGGTCAAAGTAATCTCAGAACCTAAGGTGTGGAAATATTAGCATAATCGAAGGGCTGATAAGCCTCTGCCTAATTTAACGAAAATGAACAACAAACGAATAAAACACCTAAAGGACAAAATATGAAGAATAGGAAATGGAGAATCATATCATTTGATTAATCAAATGGGAATATGCATTAAGTAACAAACCATAAAACCCTACCCAAAATGTCATTACAAATGATGACATGTATGTCATGATACATTGGCTCAGGTAACAACCTATCCAAAATGTGCATTCAAGATCATCAATGCACATTGTTTGTTATTAATAACAACGATCATGGATCATCCAACAAACAACTTTCGTAGTAGAAAGATGTATACCTTTACAAAGAAACCTAAACATCAACATATTTTAATTATTTTATAATTGCTTGCTAGAATAGTAATATGATACAGATAAGTTCATTTAAGCACTAGCAATAAAATTCTTTAACTACATGAGAGTACCTTGTTTACTATGCTTCCTAATGTACATAGCATTCAGTTCAATCGTCTCCTTCTAGATTCACGAGAATCTCCGTTGTCTGCATCAGAAGCCATTTGCCGAGTGATTCTTCTCCACGAAGATGGATAAGGGTCCACAATGGGATTGATCCTAGCACTAGAAACCTCACTCACATCACTTGATTCTAGAGGATGATTATAAGATCGTACCACAGTTAAATTACTGGTAAGATTATTTCCAACACCAACGAATGAAGTCCTTGCATCACTTCCTTGAAACCGATTGTTTACAACTGTTTCACGATCCTCAACTGATCTTTCTTCATTATTCAAAGTAGATGAAATGGGTGCAAGAGTAGCAGTTCTTTGTGATAACGCTCTGGGTACTGGCGAGTTACTCAGGGCTCGTATCCTCCCTGCTTCGGAATTTAGTACCCCGTTAAACATGGAGTTCCAACTGAAGTTACTATTTCCATCCTCTTGTCCTGTTAGATTTCCCTTTGCTATACTACTAATTCTAATTATTTGCCTTAGCTCTTGTACAATAGAAGCATAAGACAGATTGAGGCCCACTCTTTGCTGCCTAGAACTCTCATCTCTACACATTTTTTGCCTTGGAGGAATCTTAAGAACGCGTTCCAATTCAGACACGTGTTCAGCGCTCCCATTACTATAAATTAGAAGTACTGTCCAATCGACACCTCTCCTTTACAAACAAGACATTCTTCAGTAATGGAATCAACATATGGTACCATGTAAAACAAAGGCAACAAAACATGTGGCTGCAGCAAGTCAAGATATGATTCTTTGCCGTGTACAAGCGCATATAACAATCATAAAAGCTTCCACCCTCTTTACCAATATTATTAACCTCGAAATCCAGCATCTTCAATGCTTTTCCCACCAAATGAGAACTATTTATCTCATCACCTTTTCCGTTCTCAGAAATCAATTCCTCAACACCGATCCCATGATTTCCAAGAAGGACAGGTTGCTCAGCACCCAAATTAACCAGAATCTCCCCAGAAAATTTCTAATTTCCATAGAGTTTGGAAGTTGGAGCAACTTCTATCGCCTAGCATGGTTAGCGAAATACGAGTTGGCGAATCCTCTCCTCTATCCTAACATTACTAGCTTTTAACTCTTTCAATGAATACCCAATTCGTACAACAGAATCAACATGTGGGTCCAAAGATTCCTCATTTAAATTAGACTCCATCAAATTATTACCCCTCAAACTTTCATCGGCCATTGCATAGAATTTGACTTAACCTCAAATTCACCAACTTCAATCAACCAAGTAGACAATCAAATTAATCAAAAACAAGTGTTTACTAGATCTATGAACCCAACTAACAGAAAGTTAAAATTTCTAAAAATGTAAAAAGATCGAGATATGATGCACCTGCAAAGATGTCACTGCAATTCTCCACTATTTAATATCTGATTTTCTTCAATTGATTTGATTTGTGAGATGCTGGTTAGAATAAACTCGGTGTGTGAAGTAAACATCGTGTGAAGGTTAGGATGTGCTTCTTTTTTTATTTTTTTTTTGAATTTTGCACCGGCAGTTCTGATGAAATCATGAAGTGTATGAGGAGTTAAAATTTACGATGAGGTGAGATCCCAAACCAAAAAAATGATTTTACGATAACTTCGTGTTTGTCCATTTTTGGCAAATTGCTAGTCTAATTCGATTGTTAACGGGCCAATGATCACAACTCATCGCCTTCGACCATGATGTACATCGGATTTTGGGAAGATTCCGTCGTTTAGGCCTCGATTAAGCGTTTTTGACGTTTATAATAATTTTTATTTTGGTAATATCTCTTTCAATAAAATTCAGATTCGCTTTCCGTTTGTTGGAGGACAATCCTGAATCTTAGGAGTTTTAAGTTAAGTTGTTATCTCGAATTTTCCATTTATGGAAAAATATTATTTTTTATTTTTATTATTTATTTTTCGGATTTTGCTAGGGTTTTACTATTTAAAGCATTGTAAGCCCTTTGAGGTCGCAATTTTTGGAGTTGAATAAAATTTTCTCGTGAGTTTTCTCATATTTGTGTGGTTGTTCATCTTTCCTATAATTTTTCGCTACATCAGTTGGTATCAGAGCCAAAATTATTCCTTAATCATACCGCCAAGGAGACGTCCAGAAGTTCGTGAAGCCTCGGTAGAGGAGGTACATAGATGTGATTACATCGCACAGCTGCGTCAACAAGTGGAGTTGCTGACACAACAAATCGCTGCACACATGCCACAACAACATGCGCCTGTGGTCCAACCAATTGAGGATTCTAATGATCAGAATCCTTTTACACAACCTGAGCATCCAATAGATATGCCAGTCCGACGGAAAAGAGGTGGTCATGATGAAAACAGGCATTGGGAATCAGGATTCAAGGTTGATATTCTTGAGTTTTATGGTAGATTAAGTCCATAAGAGTTCTTGGATTGGGTGACTGCAATAGAGGATATCTTGGAATTTAAGGAGGTTCCTGCTGATAAATGTGTGCCTCTCATTGCGACGAGATTTTGTGGACGAGCAGTGGCGTGGTGCTAGCAGACTAAGGTGACGAGATCTAGGTTAGGAAAATCCAAGTTTGCATCGTGTGATAAACTAAATAAGCATATGAAGAAGTAGTTTCTATCCTACAATTATGTTCGAACCATGTACCAGTAACTGCAGAATCTGCTTTAAGGCTTGAAAACGGTTAGTGACTACACCACAGAATTCTACATGTTGATTACGAGGAATGAGGTGATGGAGAAGGAAGAACAGTTGGTGTCGATATGTGGGCGGTCTTCATCCCCAAATACATGATACACTGAATATGTTTGATTCAGTGACAATTTCTGAAGCACATCAGAGGGCAATACAGATAGAGAAATAGCAGTCCAGAAGAAATACAGTTCTTTTAACTACAAGTAGTTCTTCCAATAATCCACAGCAGTAGATGACATGTCCTGGTAATCCTACTCAACTTGGCCCTCTTAGATCTAATCCTGTTCAACAACCAGTACCTCCTCGAGGTGGTATTCATTGTTTTCCATAGACAGGCCATAGACAGTCTAAATGTCCTAAAAATCCACGCAGAGGACTTTTTGTTGATGAGAGGTATGGAAATTATAAAATTCCACCTATATTTGACAATAAAGACATCGAAAAAGCCACAGAGGAGAAAGAGTTTGTAGTTGGTGATGTGGGTCAGGCATTGGTGGTGAGGCGGAGCTTTCTGACTTCCCTAGAGAATAACAATGACTGGTTGCGTAATAATATCTTCCAGTCAGTCGATGTGTACTGTTGGGAAAAAGGTCTGTAGGTTTGTTATTAATTTTAGTAGTTGCGAGAATGTGGTGGCTGAGGAGGTCGTTAAGAAGCTGGGTTTGCAGACTGAGAAGCATCCAAAATCGTATAAATTGGCTTCACTGAAGAGGGGTAATGATGTAGAAGTGTCTGAGCGTGCTCAAATCAGTTTCTCCATTGGACCTACCTACAAAGATCAGGTTTTTTGTGATGTGGTAGAGATGGATGCATGCCATTTGCTGTTAGGGAGATCGTGGTAGTTTGACCTCCATTTGCTGCATGATGGATGTACCAACACGTACATCTTTCTGTTTGGAGGAAAGAAGATTGTATTACTACTGGATAATGGTTCAGTAAAAACAGTTGGGAACAACACTAATTTACTGACCAGAGCGAAGTTCGAAATAGAGATAGAGGAATCTCGGGTAGTATATGTACTGGTGGGAAAATCAGTTGACAGCGATCAAAATTTCCCTCGCAGGGTTAACCCATTGCAAAAGGAGTTTCATAAGGACTTCCCAGAAGAGCTTCGAGATGGATTGCCACCACTGCAGGATATTCAGCATCAGATTAACTTAGTGCCGATGCCTTTCTGCCTAAACGGGGCGCATTACAAGATGAGCTCCACTGAACATGAGGAGTTGTGCAGACAAGTGGAGGAACTTTTAGCAAAGGGGCATATTAGGAAGAGTCTTAGTCCTTGTGCTATTCCTGCTCTCCTTACACCGAAGAAGGATGGGACGGGCGCATGTACGTGGATAGTAGGGCGATCAATAAGATTACTGTACGTTACCGTTTCCCTATTCCTCGCCTGGATGATTTATTGGACTAGCTTACTGGTGCTTTCTTGTTCAGTAAGCTTAATTTGAAGACTCGGTACCATCAGATTCAGATCAGACTTGGGGATGAGTGGAAGACAACATTTAAGATGAGTGGAGGATTGTACGAGTGGTTAGTCAAGCCTTTCAGCCTTTCCAATGCGCCTAGCACGTTTATGCGGCTCATGAATCAGGCTCTTCGCCCATTCATCGATAAATTTGTTGTTGTCTACTTCGATGATATTCCGATTTATAGTACTAATGATGACGATCATGTCCAGCACCTTCATGAGGTAATTTCAGTTCTTCGCAGTGATCACTTTTATGTTGTAGTGAAAAAGTGTTCATCCTTAAATGATCGTGTTATATTCCTTGGTTATGTGGAAGTGGCCACAACCTAAAATTGTTATAGAAGCGCGTAGTTTCCATGACCTTACTTATATCGCAGGTTCACATTTCTGCAGTATTATGGCACTAATTATAGATTGTATGAAGGATGGCAAGTTTTAGTGGACTCCCAAGGCAGAGGCATCTCTTCAGTTGATTAAGCAGAAGCTGACTATTACACCAGTTTTGGTGCCGTCTGACTTTACCCAGACGTTTGAGCTGTATTGTGATGCTTCAAAGGTGGGTATTTGTAATGTGCTGAGTCAGAACAATCTCCCCGTTGTATATTTCAATGAGAAGTATTCTGGCCCGAAGTGTCGGTACATTACTTATGATGCGGAGTTCTATGCAATAGTCCAGGCAGTTCGACATTGGCGTCACTATTTATTCCAGAAGGAGTTCATTTTGTATACTGATTACGATGCCCTCAAGCACCTTGGTACTCAAGATAAGGTATCTGCTCGACATGCCTATTGGATTGCTTACTTGCAGCAGTTTACTTTCGTGATTAAGTACAAAACAGGTGCCCTTAACAAGGTGGCAGATACATTGAGTAGGTGCTAAACTCTTATAACAGAAATACGAGTGAAGGTTCTAGGTTTTGATAGTCTTTGTGACTTATATGCTACTGATCCATATTTCTCCCATGTTATTCGGAAGTTGCAGGAAGGTGTGCAGTCGAAGTTTGCATGGGTTGATGGTTTCCTTTTTTGTGGCAATAAGTTATGTATTCCAGAGGGCAGCTTGAGGTTGAAGATTGTTCAAGAATTACACAATGAGGCCCATGTAGGTCGTGACAGAACATTGCAGCTTGTTGCTGCTTCTTACTTTTGGCAATCATTGTGTAAGGATGTCAGCAAGTTTGTGGAGCGTTGTCAGACTTGTCATTTAGCTAAAGGCAAGGCGACAAATGCTAGCTTGTATATGCCCCTGCCTATCCTAACCCAGCCTTAGACAGACGTTAGCATGGATTTAGTTGTGGGGCTTCCCAAGACTCAGCGTGGATTTGACTATATCTTTATAGTGGTTGATCGGTTCTCGAAGATGGTTCACTTCATCCCCTGCAAGAAAACTACAGATGCTGTCAATGTGGCTTTACTGTACTTTTGTGAGGTCTATCGGCTACATGGACTGCCTACATCTATTGTGTGTGATCGGGATACTCGCTTCCTCAGTTACTTCTAGCGCAGTTTATAGCGCTCGGTCAATACACAGCTGGACTTCAGCAGTTCATATCACACTCAGACAAATGGATAGACAGAGGTTGTTAACCATTCTTTAGGTGATTTACTACGTTACTTGGTTGGTGATCACATCAAATCTTGGGATCAGAAGTTGTGTCAGGCAGAATTTGCTTATAATCATGCTGTCAACCGGAGTCTAGGTTTTTGTCCATTTCAGGTGGTGTATGGTCTTCCTCATGGTCCCTTTGACTTGGTCCCAATTTCTACTACTGTTAAAATGCATGACAAGGCCGATGACTTCATTCAACAATTGCAACAGGTTCACTCACAGGCATGATCAGTTGCAGGCTACTATTATTAAGTATAAGTATGATGCATATCTTAAACACTGACATGTTGAATTTGAGATAGGTGACTTTGTTTAGGCGGTGTTAACAAAAGATCATATTCCTGCTGATGAATACAACAAGCTTACTACAAGAAAGGCTGGTCCATTGGAGGTCATTGAGAAGATTAATCCAAATGCATATCGTTTGAAGCTGCCAAGTTATATTCGTACATCCAACGTGTTTAATGTCAAGCATCTGGTGCTATTTCGTGGTGATAATTCTGATGATGATGAGGCTTCTTCCCCTCAAATTCGAGGGTGAATTTTTCTCACCCATGGGAGAATGATGAAGTGCATAAGGAGTTAGAATATATGATGAGGTGGGATCACAAAACAAAAAAATGATTTCATGATAACTTTGGGTCTGTCTATTTTTGGCGAATTGCTAGTCTAATTCGATTGGAAACGGGCCAATGATCCGTCGAATTTTGAACAGATTCCATCGTTTAGGCCCTCGATTAAGCATTTTTGCTGTTTATGGTAATTTTATTTTGGTAATATCTCATTTAATAAAATTCGAATTCTCTTTCCGTTTGTTGGAGGACGATCCTGAATTTTAGGAGTTTTAAGTTAAGTTGTTATCTCGAATTTTTTCATTTATGGAAAAATATCGTTTTTTTATTATTATTTATTTTTCAAATTATGCTAGGGTTTTACTATTTAAAGTAATGTAAGCCCTTTGATGTTGCAGTTTTTGGAGTCGAATAAATTTTTCTCGTGAGTTTTCTCATATTTATGAGGTTGTTCATATTTCATATAATCTTCCGCTATGTCACGTTCTGTATAGCAGGCCCATGTAATTACTCCAACTGGAACCTGAAAACCCAATAATTAATGCTAAATATTATTTATTTTAAGAAAAGAAATTTATCGACACCAATTTTGCTATATTTTGAGACTTTGGGGTTCACAAGTTTCGTACCTCTAATGGGTTACACCTTTCGTAACCATTGCCCTCCTTGAACTCCACTTGGCATCCAATGCAGTGCACAGTTCTTCATTGAGATGTATATGAGGTTGTGCATTGAATGTGAACTACCTATAACTTCGTGCTTGCTTGGTGAAGAATTTTAGGACACATAAGTAGGGGTATCTCAAGGAAGGCGTAGTTAAAAAGAAAGTAAATGTTGTGGGTCCTACATACTTTAAATTTAATTAGAGTTTGACCAGCTTCAAAGCAATTATAAGCTTTCCAAACATTCACCTAACAAGTTACTACCGCAAGTGCAGTTTTGAATGTGATCTCAATTCAAATAATTATCTCTCAAATCTGTTTGAGCATAAGTTTGTGAAAAAATTCCTGCGGCTGTCTTATAGTTTTTTTCTGTTGCTAACGGAGCAATTTGTTGCTAGTCCTCTGCCAATATCTAAAATATATTCATATTTACCTGGGAGTGTGATAAAGAAGAAGAGGAAGAAATGATTAGTAATTATAAGTATCATTTTCTTAGTATTCATCCATTATTCTTTTGAAACTTATTACATAAAATCGAAACCATTCTATTTTGTGCTACAAATTTCATCTGGCAAGGGCTAGTTATTCGGTTTATAGTATTCTGGTTCTTGAACCCGAGGTAGATTTGTGAGTTCTAAGTCTTATTATATCATCTGTTCAATATTATATGTGTATATGAGGAGCTAGTAACTAATTTACATAATATCATGCAAGTGAACACAATATCATTTGAGACCATTGTTTTAGGTTTATAATGAGAGTTTTTAGAAATATTGGCCACTGATTTCTTTATAGTGATAACCTCGGATAAATGTTCCATGCTCAATTGTTGAAATGAACACTCCCTTTAAGGTTTGAATTCTTTCACTAATAGAAGGAAAATGTTTTATGGCTTAAAACAATTCACATGGAAGGTCTATGGTTTCCTTCTAATTCTGTTTGAATTTAGAATGCAGGGTTTTTGCAGACTTTCTTGGGCTTGATTAGATTGGCTGAAACTTAGAGACAGATTAGTGGAGTATAGTAGCAAAGATTTAGTCTGGGTGTTAGTCATCTATTTTTTTCTGGAATAATTCCATAATTTTTCTCCTCTAGATGTGACTGTTCATTTTCTCTTAATATTCTTGCTACGAATGAAAAAACTTGGGGGACTGAAGGTGAATTTTAAAAAATGAACTATTTCTTTTAGTAAATGAGAAGGAGAGGGATGCCCAATACTCAACCATCTGCCAAAGTCTTCTGGAGACTTTGGTTTTGGAGAATTCGGGATGTTCAATATGATCTTTTAGCAAAGCAGGTGTTGAGGCTGTGGAATTATAATTTCTCAATGGCTGCCCCAAGCATGAAAGGAAGATATCATCAACACGATAGCCTTCTGTTGGCAAAAACTAGGGTGGGATCTTCTTTCATGTGGAAAAGTTTTCTTTGGGGACAGGAGCTTCTTTCAAAGGTATTGAGACGGAGAGTGGGAAATTGGAATAAAATCCATCCCTTTGTAGACCCATGGATTCCACTGCAATTATTTTCCCAACCTGTTACTACTCCCAATGGTGATGTTTGGGAAGCTGTGGAATTAATTTCAGCACCAGGCTGCTCGGAATTTCGGAAAACTGGGGGTGTTTCTGAACCTACTTATGGGTAGGTAATTAACGTTGGCTCCTTTCTACCTTGATAAAAGATCCTAAACAAGATCTAACTCTAATTCTCAAGATTAGAGTAGAATCAAACAATTTCTTGTAAACAAGAACAATAAAAAAACAGAGGAAGAAAAACTGAGAGGGATAGACTTCTGTGTTTTTTTTTTTGATAAAAATTGATCCACAGTTCATTCAGCAAACACGTCCTTTACATATAGACTAGCCAACCACCATTACATGGAAAATGATAAAGAAATACAAAAGGCTGAATTTGAGTACAAAATACTATCAACTACCATGCTTTCAACTGTAGATAGGAATGGGTAGTTTGATATAAAAGAGTTTTATATAAAAGCTTCAATTTCTTTCAATTAAGTTAATTCCATTGAGCACAAGTGATACAGATGTTACGCTAATTTGACATTATTATATGCAAGGGTTATACACACTGTGTAGTGGATACAAATGCGTTTTAAATATGAGATTTTGTGGAACATGATCGAGGTCCTTCACCAAACTGACCATTCTATTATTTTGTGGAATTTTTCTTGGCGATTGGCCATCCACCAAATGTATGTTTAGGACTTTTGAGATCATGTGTTAATGAGGATCCAAAAACTTGATACCGTCATATTGCAATATGGAATTTCAATATTTTTAGTTGGCATTCTGGATATAATCATGTTGTAACAGTAAATAGGAACTGACGCAATGGCCATTTCGGGTCAACACTAAAGCAGTCACATTGCAACATGAGAGTGCAATATGGAAATTGAAAATCTTGGTAATCACTCGTGAATCAAAAAGAAATATTGTTTTCAATTTGAACTTGATCAGCTTGTGTTATAATAAAAAAAAAATTAGCAATTCGGATAAGCATTGACCCTAATTTTTCTTTAGTCATTCAACGACAAAATCTTTGTCATTTTTAAAACCATGAATTAGTCGTCGTCGTCGTCATCATCATCATCATTTTGGCTAGACTTCAATTATTAACAAATTGAACCCAGCAAGTAAATAGTTTTGACCAATTTTTCAAATTTGAAAGTCTTACTCCATTACTAATATTAGACTGGTAGTCGTAGATAGCATACATCTATACTTATAATTCGAACTATGATATAAGTAATTTAAATTCACGATATTGATTTTTATTGTCGCCATTAATAGACAACGATCGCCCGTGCTCATTCGAAATCATAGATCCACCACGGATCTCATCCAGCATCTAAAGTTTGCCCCTTTAGTTGGAATATTTGCTGCTTAGTTTTTTGAAGTTTCAAAAGTTAAACTTCTTGTTTGTTAGAAATATTGCCTATCAGTCTGCGACTTATTGAAAATCTAGTTGGTCTCATTATGATTAGCTTCCATTGAGTGTGTTAGTGGCATGATTGTGCATGTTGATTTTCTGTCTGGTTCAGTTGAATTTGCAATTTTTTGGGTTATTTTCTTATAACGTTATACTCAAATGAGTTCAAACTTCAGTATGATGTTTCTATTGAAATTAAGCAGGCAGGTTCCTCCAGAAGAAAACATCTTGAACCCTTTGATGAAGATGGCCACTATAAGCAGTGGCGGATCCAGGATATTGAGTCAACTAGGGCGTATGTTGACCACTGCAATAGCGAGATTGTTTATTAATATTTAATTAAATAATATTTTAAAAAATTCAATTAATATATAAATAAACTAAAACGTAAAAGTCATACATATGAAAATATAATTCAA
>CAIGRF010415998.1:0-11822 GCA_903798235.1 Fraxinus ornus | reverse complement strand
CTAGAAGAGAAAGACGTATAGGTTGCTACACTCATGCACTGTCTAGAGCTACAAAATTTGTCGAAAGAAGATCAAGAAAATCCAGGATCTTCCAAAGCTAAAGATCTGGAAGTCCAAGAAAGAGATAAAGAAGGATGTCAAGCCAGGTAAGTCCAAAGAAATAATGACAATTTCCACTATCTCTACGAAGATAGCCTTCCAAGGGTCGAAATCAAACCCAAGACCAAAACCAAAAACAGAGTTCAGACCTACCAAGGGACTGGTCCAAGGCAGAGGTCATGTTACTCTGAAAGAACTTGAAGAGAAAAAGTACCAATTTTCAAATTCTGAAGTTATTGGAATTCTGGATCAACTTCTCGAACAAAAGATAATCGAACTACCAGTCCCAAAGAGACCTGTGGAAGTTGGTAGGGTAGATCATCCTAAATATTATAAATTTCATAGAATCATCAGTCACCCGGTGGAAAAATATTTTGTGCTGAAAGATCTATATTGTTCGCTTGGACAAAGAAAATAAGTTCAAACTTGAAACGGGAGTTTAGATCATTTGATCCAATCCCCATTGCAAAATGGAAAAATACATTTTCTCATACATGCGATGCCATTAAATCTTTGATTGAGGAGTTTGGACCATAACTTCTAGAAGGATCCATTCCAGTGAAGTTTTAAGTAGATGTAGAAATTACTATCAGTTATGTCTACCCATGAATGGATGGACTGCGTGCACCCAATCGTCCAACCTTCTACGAAATTATGACAGATGACTTGGATGTTTGGGCTTCTAATTCAGAGTCCGAAGATGAGATCGGTGATGGTTGTTCTACCTTCATAAGCAAGAAGGAGAAAAATCGAGTGTCAAACAAAACATGTAAAATGTCACCTTCTACATCTCTTGCAGGATCGAAATTGGGGGCATTAGGTATGAAAGTTCAACCCAATGAAAAAGTAGCGCTAGAAGAAAATTAGGAAGGATGGACCCTTGTGAAAAAACGCCATCGAACGATTCTATAAGTTCCAAGTCCTAGTGACGAGAAGCAAAAACCAAGAAACAACCAAAGAAGAAGGTCTAAGGTCAGGCCAAAAGTGTCTACTAAATCAACGGGAGTAGAAGTCACTTCACGCATTCCTCCTAGATTACGAACTCTGAGTGATTATTTTCCCAAGGGTTTCTTCAACAATGAATGTTTTACCTCCAACGTTACCAATGTGGAGTAGAAAGACGAAGCAAGGAAGATATCGAGAGAGAGTTCAAAACAGAAGAGAACTATCTCGCGACTTAATAATATTCCTTCCGATACAATTTTAGCAGAGTCTCTTAAGCCTCCTTTCGATGATCGAATGTCTTTATTCTCGACGTTGATAGATTCGAAAGAATACGAAGGAAAAGTCTTAGAACATATTGGATCCACAACTCGACAAGATTGTATGGCCACCATCACATTTGACGATGAAGATTTGCAATTAGGCTCTCGTTTACATAATAGACCATTCTATGTTAGTGGTCATATTCGGGAATGCAAGAAAAATCGCATAATGATCGATTGTGGATCTGTTGTGAATATCATGCCAGTCAAAACGATGAAGAAGATTGGAATTAATGTTGATGACCTGTCCAAGAGCAAGATCATGATTCAAAGATTCAACCAGAAAGGTAAGCAAGCCATTGGAATGATCCGTTTGAAGCTACAAATAGGGGAGTTAATTTCCTCGGCACTCTTCCATGTCATCGATGCTAAAACATCATATGAGTTACTCCTTGGACGTGTTTGGCTACATAAAACTGGGGTAGTACCTTCAACTTGGCACCAATGCTTCAAATATAGTTGGGACGGAGAAGTCAAGTGTGTAGTAGTTGAGTCCAAACCCTTCTTCGAAGAAGAATCTCATTTTGATGATGCCAAATTTTACGTGGAAGATTAATAGAGTAATTCTGCAGTGTTGACCATGTCCAAATTTAAAATTAAAGGAAATATAGATGACGATGATACATCTAGTGCTGTTCAATCTCATCAGCTTATCAAAGGCAAATCAAAATTTACACCTCAATGATTCTCTAAAGGTAAAAAACCTCTGGCAGAATCGACTGATGTTGAGGTATTTAGAAAAGAGTTAACTCTTCTAATACCTAGTATTCCAAAATTATTTTTGCGCCATCAACTCATGGGAGTCCCAAGAGAACCCAAATCATCATTGGAAGCTTCAACATTTATTCGAGATATATCAAAGTTTAGCATTTTTAGCTCATCCAAACAAGACAAGCCAGAAGCCGATGAGCCAAAACAAACTTTCAAAGGATGTTATAATCCTTAAGTCAAAAAGCTGTTTGAGAATGTCGGATTTGGGAAAGGAGAGCCTCGCAAATTAGGTTATCTCGATGTTGTCCTTTCGGGTGGGCGTATCCCTTCTCATTTTGACGGAACCCTCATGTCGCAACCTAGGTATGGTTTGGGATATGATCCAAATCCACCGAGAAAGATTAAGGTCAAGAAGGTTTTCTCGAACCGAATCATGATTCAAATTTACAAGGTTATAGGAGAGTAACCTGAACAGCTGAAACCTTCAGTGTTTGATCAAATTGAAAACGAGAATGCTAGAGTTTCGGTGTTTAAAAGGCTGAAATGGGATCCTCTCCAATGGTTGATGTAAAAGGTAAAACTTCCATCTTTCAAAGGTTAAGTGAAGTCCCTTCTTCTATCCAAATTGATGATGACGCACGAGCTCCTCAGAAGTAATTTCAAAGACAATCTGTCTTTTCTCGACTTGGAACTAAAACTTTTGATCTGAGTCCAAAGCCTCAACGATCAAAGAGAAGACAAAAACATCAAAAAGTTTGCCCTTCTCTAAACAATAGTGAGGATGAAGAAGAAGTCTCTGTTAATTACATAGTTTTCAAAGAAGCTCCTGACTCAAAACCTGAGTCTAAAAACTCTGCCACAATAGATGAACCTGAATCATCTCCATCCATATTTGATGAAGGGGGACAAGCTACTGTAAATGAATTGAAGCATTGAACTTGGGGACTGAAAAAGACCCAAGACCAGTGTTTGTAAGCGCTTTCCTCGGTCAAAAAGAGGAATCAGAGTACATCCATTTGCTTCAAGAATACAAAGACGTATTTGCATGGTCTTACAAAGAAATACTGGGGTTAGATCCGAGGGTTGCAGTATATCACCTTGCAGTTAAACATGGAGTTCGACCAATCAAACAACCTCAAAGAAGATTTCGACCAGAACTGATTCCTCAAATTGAAGTGGAAGTCAACAAACTAATTGAAGCTAGATTCGTACGCAAAGTCAAGTACCCAACTTAGATCGCTAATATTGTTCCTGTCAAAAAGAAAAATGAACAATTACGAGTCTGTGTTGACTTTCGTGATCTAAATCAAGCTTGTTCCAAAGATGACTTTCCGCTTCCAATAATAGAGTTGATGATGGATGCAACTACCGGGTATAAAGTCTTATCTTTTATGGATGAATTTTATGGATACAACAAAATACTTATGAATCCAAAAGATGAGGAACTTACAGCATTTCGTACCCCTAAGGGCATCTATTGTTATAAAACTATGCTGTTTGGATTGAAAAATGCGGGGGCAACCTACTAATGGGCAATGTAAAGGATCTTTGATGACATGCTACATAAGAACGTAGAATGCTATGTAGATGATCTCATCGTTAAAATAAAGAAATGTGATGATCACCTACAACATTTACGAGATGTTTTCGAAAGGCTTCGATGACATCAATTAAAGATGAATCATTGAAGTGTGCATTTGGTGTCACATCTGAGAAATTTCTTGGCTTTATTGTTTGACATAGAGGTATTGAAATAGATCAATCAGAAATTAAAGCTATAATCAACATGCTAGAACCAAGAAATGTGCATGAAGTGAAAATTCTTCAAGAAAAACTCGCATACATTCGGAGATTTATCTCTAACCTTATCGAACGTTGCCACTCATTCAAAAAATTGGTGAAGAAAGATGTACCATTTGAATGAGATGATGCTTGCCGAAGTGCTTTCCAAAGCATTAAGCAATATTTATCTCATCCACTAGTACTTGCAGCTCTGGTCCTAGGGAAACCGCTGACTCTTTACGTTGCAGCACAAGAATATTCTCTAGGAGCACTTCTTGTCCAGGCCAATGATGAAGGAAAGGAGAATGCACTCTACTACTTGAGCCAGACACTGGTAGGCGCCGAGATGAAATATTCACCTATTGAAAAAATATCACTTGCATTAAACTTCGCGGCTAAAAAATTAAGACATTATATGCTATCACACACGATCAGTCTTGTTTCAAAGATTGATCCTTTAAAGTACATAATGTCTAGACCAATTCTCTCTAGAAGGATTGGAAAATGGGCGTTGTTATTGTCCAAGTTTGACATCAAATTCATTCCACAAAAAGCCATCAAAGGACAAGCTTTAGCAGATTTCCTTGCCGACCATCCAATTCCAGCGAAATGGGAACTACAAGAAGACCTCTCGGATGAAGAAGTTTTATTTACTGAAATCATACCATCATGGATGTTGTACTTCGATGGGGGCAGCCCGAAGTTATAGTGTAGAAGCAGGAGTTATCTTTGTCACTCCCCATGATCTTGTCATGCCGTACTCTTTCACCTTAACGGAGAAATGTTCAAACAATGTAGCGGAATATCAAGCCCTTATCCTTGGCTTAGAGACAACTGTAGATATGGATATTCATCAACTACAAGTTTTTGGGGATTCAAAATTGATAATCAATAAACTCTTAGCTGATTACAAAGTCCGTAAGCTAGGCTTGAAGCCATATCATGAATATGCATCAACACTTATGAAACCATTTGATTCGTTAAAAAGTAAATTCGTACGTAGACTGAAAATATGGAAGCTGGTGCCTTAGCTAATTTGGCCGTTACTCCATATCAATTGCTCAAAGATGGGTGCTTTCGTCATTGTTACCCAGTGATATGGAAGAAAACAATAGCATTGAAGTAATCAAAGATGAGGAAAAAAAAGATTGGAGACAACAAATAACCAATTTCCTTCAACATCAAAAGCTACTAGACAATCCACGACGAAAAACTGAAATCAAGAGGCGTGCATCTCCCTTTTTCTTTTATAAAGGAATGCTTTATCGACGATCATTCGATGGAGTTTTCCTCCGATGCCTAAGTAACGATGAAGCAACACGTGTCGTGGAAGAAGCCCACTCTAGAATCTGTGGTGCTCATTAGTCTGGACCCAAACTCCATTTTTGAATAAAGAGAATGGGGTACTACTAGCCGACTATGGTACAAGACTCCATAAATAAAGCAAAGAAATGTGAAGCTTGCCAAGTTCACGCAAAATTCATCCATCAACCTCTGGAACCATTACATCCGATGGTAGCTTCATGGCCATTTGATGCATGGGGTCTCGATGTAATTGGACCCATAACTCCAAAGTCTCCAGCTGGACACTCATACATCCTTACTGGAACCGACTACTTCTCTAAATGGGCTGAAGCCATACTATAGAAAGAAGTAAGGAAAGAAAATGTTGCGGATTTCATCCGTATCTAAATCATTTATCGATACGGGGTTTCACGATACATCATCACTGACAATGGGAAGCCTTTCTGCAATAGCCACATAAACAATTTATGTTCAAAATTTGGATTCAAATAGTACAACTCGTCTATGTACAATGCAGCGGCTAATGGGTTAGCAGAGACGTTTAACAAGACTCTATGCAGTTTACTGAAAAAGGTTGTCTCCAAATCAAAAAGAGACTAGCATGAAAGGATTGGTGAGGTCTTATGGGCTTATCAAACAACTTATCGAACTCCAACACAAGCCACTCCTTACGCTTTAGTGTATGGAGTGGAAGTTGTACTTCCTTTGGAGTGTCAAATTTCATCACTTTGAATTGTTATCCAAGAAGGTTTGATGATAGAGGAAAATGCCCGTCTTTGATTGGAGGAGCTAGAAGCTTTGGATGAGAAGAGATTAGAGGCACAAATGCACCTGTAGTGTTATCAAGCTCGGATGGCGAAGTCCTTCAATAAGAAGGTGTGACCAAGATCATTTCAAGTCGGAGATTTGGTACTTTACGTACGCAGACCAATCATAATCACAAGAAAAATAGGGGACAAGTTCCAACCTAAATGGGATGGTCCGTTTGTTGTTACTCATGTATTCACTAACAGAGCAGACAAGATCGTCGACAAAGATGGACTACAAATCGGACCTATCAATGAAAAGTTTCTAAAGCATTTTTACGCTTGAAGTTCTTTGTTTTATAAATTTTTCATTGTAATACTCCAGGCCTGCAAGAGGATAATCTGTGAACGGCCCTCCCCCCAAATAAAAAAAAAATTGTTCTTGTAACGAACTACGTTTGACTTGATCCCATTTGGGTAGAATAAATTATAAATTCAAGTTCAGTCATAACTAATCGATTCATTTTATTTGTTTATCATTTTCTACAGTAAAAAAAACACAAGAAAAAAGAAAAATAATATGTTCAAGGGTCTTCCTTCTCTGGTCAATGGATACCGCACTAAAGACATCAAAATCACTCGTCATTGATCACCTGTAGGAAACTATCTTCAAGGGTCTTCCTCCTCTGGTCAATGGATGCTGCGCTAGAGACATCTCTAGTCTGTAATGTGACATTTGCAGTTCCAAGCATACTCTTTTGTTCCTGATGGATTTGAAGTTCGTCAAGGAGTTTGTCCAGCTTGAAAGTTAGCTGACTAATTTCATCTTCCAATGAAGAACAAGTGGAATCCTCTACTTCCAGCTGAATATTCAAAAGCTTCAACTGCTTAGTCTTTTCTTCGGTAGTTGGACACTCTAAGTGCTGCTTTCTTTCAGATAAATAAATGTTAACTTCTTTAAGAAACAAGTCCATGCGTTCCATCAAAGGTGCTGGATCTGCACGGAATGAGCTGATAACCACGTTTTGAAGAATTAAATTATTTTCATCCCACCGAGATCGAATGT
The DNA here is from genome assembly GCA_903798235.1 of Fraxinus ornus. Lineage (NCBI taxonomy): Eukaryota > Viridiplantae > Streptophyta > Magnoliopsida > Lamiales > Oleaceae > Fraxinus > Fraxinus ornus. The sequence goes on along the minus strand of CAIGRF010415998.1, from coordinate 4,848 downwards.
TGGAAAACCTATACGTCAGGACGTCCCTAAAACAATTCTGAATATAATTAGTTATGACTTCTTGCAAAGCAGCCTTCAAGTAAGGAGACTCTTGAGTTATCCCAGGCAGGGGATTAGCCATAGAAAAACAAATTGGAACCGTCCGATGATTATTTGTTTCCAAAGGCAGAATGCTAACTAAAGCCAATGAAGGTGGAGTAGCTGGAACTTCTTGATTGATCTCTGAAATATTAGCTCTCGCAGTCTCATAATTCACTTCATCTTCATCTTGGAAAACATGTACGTTGAACGCTGAAATACCTTCATTCATAGTATTCGGGTGTTGGCAAGGTGGGCCGTGAAAATCATGAGTGCCATCTATTCTTTGAAGCACATCGATTCTCGCAAAGAGTCTGGATTCATAGATTTATTCAATCCTTCAAGAATGCTTGGAAAACTTACAAAAAAATGGAGATAAACAAAAAAAAGATCTTACCCGCGTTCTAGGCGATGTATCTAAAAATTTGCTATCTGATGGTGTATTCGAGAGACACAAAAGAGAAGATGACTGCTAGATCGGTTGGACATGGCAGCTTCTAAATTCTCGTAACATTCACTAATAATTGGTATATGCAACTCTGATGGTCGATGGAGCTAGTCTTTGGTCCCAAACATAAAGTGACTTGAACAGTCGAAAGTGCCTCGGATGGTTGAAGTAGTCGGTCCTTGGTCCCAAACACAAAGTGCCTTGGACGGTCGAAGGAAGGTCCTTGGTCCCAAACACAAAGTGCCGAAGAAACGGTCTTTGGTCCCAAATACAAAGTGCCTTGGACGGTCGAAGGAGCCAGTACTTGGTTTCAAACACAAAGTGCCCTGAATGGTGAAAGGTAGCAGTCCTTGGTCTTCAACGTGCATGAAAAGGCTGGCGATTTGAGTATTTTCTAAACCCTAAAATAATTGTAGCACTAATTTCTACTCTACACCAAGAAAATCTCGAACCTCAAAAATCTTTGGATCGTTCCAAAAGTTGAATCCCTGAAAATAAAAATAAATGATGTTAGTTTCAATCTTATAACAACCATACAAAAAGAAAATGTTACTATTCACGCGAACAGTATGTTTTTAAAAGAAAAGAAATACCAAGAAAGAAAGAATAATTAAAAAAAAAAAATCAACTTGGTTTCTACAAACAGAAACCAAGAATTTCTTTATTTCTGTTGCGCAGAAACCAAGAATATAAAAAAAAAATGCGAAAATGTGAAAACAAAAAAAAAAAAGGAAAAATTGGTTTCTGCCAACCAAATCTTTGTTGCGCAAAAACCAAGAAAGCAAAATCAAAGTGACCTAAAAAAATAAAAAAATAAAAATAAAGTTGTGGTAGAAACCAATTTTTTTTTTTTTGCTTCAGCCTTCAATTGGTTTATGCTGATGTAGAGTTTCTTGTTGAAGCGGAAACCAAGAAATAAATTCAAAAAAAAAAAAAAAACTTTCACCTTTTGTTTGCAAATTTGACCTATGACTTTCTAAATAACATAATTCTCTTATATGAATAGTTAAATATCGGGCATCACTTAAGCCCAACTTACCATAAAACATAAAAAATCTATTAAAAAATAAATAAATCAATCAAGAATTGTGTAAAATAAATAAATAATCGAACAACGATTATGTTAAAAAAAAAAAAATCGAAAATCAAGATTTACTAATTTATTTATTTTATAATAAATTAATAAATCTTGAGGGGGCATTTGTAGACATAAAAAAAAGGGTTGGGTTAATTTAAATAATTAGCCCAATTAAACTGAAACCTAATAAGCCTATAAGATTTTAAAAGCCCACCCTACTATTTTAAAATTCACAATTATTCAATTATAATCAATTTAATTGAATTAATTGAGTGATTACCAAAATTGACCAAGAATTTCTCCTATAAATATGATCAAAAGTCTATCGCAAAAAGAGGGAGAAAAAGGGCAAGAGAAANGGAATTATCTCAATGCCAAGTCCGGCAAACACGAAGAAGATCAAAATCTTCTTCAAATTAAGCAAATCAAAGAAGATCAAAGTCTTTCGCAAATCAAATCATGATCAAGTCCAAGTTTTCGAAGTACATATCTAAGCTCCAAAATTCAAGCGTCGAACAAGTGAAGTTCTCGACAAATCAAATTCTCAAGAAATTTCGAAGCCTAGAATTCAAGCACGTGGCTCCTTGTCTTCAAACATCCAGATCAAGGGTTTTTACAATTTTTGCAATTACAAGAAGATTCCTATCTATTTGTATTTTTCAAAATACAATTTGTAACGTTTTCTGTATTTTTAATATGCGAAATCCGTTGTAGAGGTGATAAAGGAGGACAAAGGATTAGTAAATATCAGAATCATTGTCTTCGTATTCACCCATTATTGTTTTGGAACTTACTACATAAAATAGAGACCATTATATTTTGTGTTACAAATTGCATCTGGAGAGGGCTATTTATTCGGTTTATAGTATTCTGGTTCTTGAACCTGAGGTAGATTTGTGAGTTTTTGAGTCATATTATAACATATGTTCTATATGATGTATACAAGAAGGTAGTAATTAATATACATAATATCATTCAGGTAAGCACAATATCACTTGAGACTATTGTTTTAGGTTTATAATGTGAATTTTTAGACTTGTTGTCTGCTGAGTTCTCTACAGTCATCACCTCAGATAAATGTATTGTGCTCAATTGTTGAAGTGAACACTCCCTCTATGATTTAAACGATTTCACTCGAAGGAAAATGTTATATGACTTAAAACAATTCAACATAAAAGGTCTACAGTTTCCTTCTTATTCTGTTTGAATATTAGAATGCAGGATCTGTGTAGAAGACTTCTTTGGCCTGATTAGAAAGACTGAAACTTAGAGACAGATTATGGGAGCATAGTAGGGAAGATTTAGTCCGGGTGTTAGTTATGTATTTTTCCTCAGATAATTCTATAATTTTTCTCCGCTCTCAGAATTGTGACCGTACATTTTCTCTTAATATTCTTGCTACGAATGAAAAAGCTTGGGGACAGAAAGTGAATTTTGAAAATTCAACTATTTCTTTTAACTAAATGAGAAGGAGAGGGATTCTCGGTGCAATGGGGCTGCAGAATACTCACTCATCTGCCAAAATGTGTTGGAGAATTTCAGGATGTTCAAGGAAGATCTTATAGCAAATTGTGGCTGTTGAATTATAATTCCTCACCGGCTATCTGAAGCATGAAAGGAAAACATCATCAACACGAGAGCTTTCTGTTGGTAAAAAATAGGGTGGGATTTCTTTCATGTGGAAACGTATGCTTTGGGGATGGGAGATTCTTTCAAAGGTATTGAGATGAAGAGTGGGAAATTGGAATAAAATCCACCCCGTTGTAGACCCATGGATTCCACATCAATTATTTTCTCAATCCCGTTACTACTTCCAATGGTGATATTTGGAAGTACTTACTTTCAGCAAAAGTCTGCTCGAAATTTAGGAAACTAAGGATGTTTCCCTATCAACTGATTGGTAGGTAATTAACGTAATTCCATTGAGCACGAGTGAAAGAGACATTACACTCATTTTGCTCTGTTATATGTAAGGGGTAAACGCAGTGTGTAGTCGATACAAATGCCTCTTAAATATGAAATTTATGGAATTTCATCGAGCTCCTTCAGCCTGGAATTTTTATGTCAAGATTAGCCATCCTCCAAATATATGTTTAAGACATTTGAGATCATGTGCCAATGATGATCTACAAATTCGATACCGCCATATTGCAAAATGGAATTGCAATATTTTTAGTTGGCATTCTGGATATACTCATGTTGTAACAGTAAATAGCAACCAAAACAATGGACATTTGGGGTCAGCACTAAAGCCGTCACATTGCAATATGGAAATTGAAAAATCTTGGTAATATGAACCTGATCAGGCTAGTTAGTACCTTTGTTATGCTAACAATTACATTAACGTGGAAACTTGACCAAAACTCGTATAATTTTTTGTTTCTTTTAGATAACGAATAAAAATAAAAAAATAATCAAAAGAAAATACATTTTACGTATTTAAATATTAATTTAGTTAGGTTTAATTAGGTCTTTTGAAGAAATTATATTTTTAACCTAGGTTTTTAGTATTTATTGCAAAATTGTCATTTTCCGTTTGTTTATCAATATTAAGGTTGGATATTTTCTTTACATATCCCCCAATCTTTAATTCATTCACCAGTACCCATTTGTAGTACCATATGTATTCCTATTTACTTGAGTTGGTACAGAGACTGATGTACGATCCTAACAATGGATCCATGAGGATTGTTCGGAGGTCTTGGTACCAAAGTTTTTATGGGCACACTAGAGGTGGTGTAATATAAAATCGCCGAAGTCTGAGGCTTTTGCAAAACAGATGGCCAGATTGCACTACACCAAAAAACACCTTTTGCAGCGGCCAAAAAACGCTGCGGTAGACCTTTTGCAGCGTTTTTTCAAGTGTTGCGAAGTTCAGTGTTATCGTTGAGGGAAAACTTTTTGCAGCGTTTTTTAAACGTTGCGGTAGACTTCTTTTGCAGCGTTTTTTCAACGTTGCAGTAGACAATTTTTATTTTTTTTACAGTAATGGTAGTTGAGTAATTGACCCACAAAATTAAAAGTAACACTTTATGACATTTTGGAATTGCATAAAAATTGATAATTTCATTATAAATTTTTGAATTAATACAAAATTCGAATGTAGTACACCACAACCTATCTAAAAAGGAGTAAGATAAACAAAACAATTGTTTCATCCATCATTTTACTACTGGAAGAAGTAGAGACATAAAATATCATCACCAAATGCGGTCACTTCACCCTATGTTTGAACCCGGACTCT
>CAIGRF010415953.1:1289-11355 GCA_903798235.1 Fraxinus ornus | reverse complement strand
GATCAAAGAAGATTATCATTTTTCTGAGGATTTCTTATGAAGATGGAGGATAAATTGGGAAAAGAAAATACGTCCTGAATATACAATGCACGGAGGATTGCCTCTTTTAATAGAAGATGGATATATATATATATTTTCTCAGATTTTCTTGTTAGTATGATTTATTTATCGTATTTTCTTTATTTATATACACTGCAATAATAAATAATGCAATCTTGCTTTACTTTTGATCAGTGGGGAGTGGAATTGGGGGAGGTATATCTAATGGAAATATTTTTTTCCTGTATCTTCTAATCTTTTCATTATTTCTGCTATATGGGTTATATCTGAATGGTTTCTCTTCTTGTTTGGATCTCTAACATAAATAAATTGAAGTCACTGGCTACTCAAATTAGAAAGCAGATTCATGCAAGCCTGCAGGGTGAACCAGTTGAAGGCTTCAATTTCAGCACTACGACAATGTTAACAAAGATATTAATCATATGAACGATGAATGTGTGAAAGTTACTTTTCCTTCTTTTCTAAAGAAAAAAAATTCTCTAATGCAACAAACACCAATTATTGCAGCATTTTAAAAGATATGAGTGTTAAAATGGCAAGTTTGGTACGATGTCTTGTCCGGTAATGTTTGGTTTAGCATAATCAACATGTTCTAAAAGTTTTTGTGTGTTCAATGATGCTTTCAATTCATGCGTTCCACAAATTATGAACAACGAATGATGTTAGAAGTTGTGGTATACAAGGATTAAACATGTGATGACAAGAAGATGCAATTGTGGTTTCAAGTCTAAGAATTATACCTGTCAAGTAACAACTTAAAGAAATGTCAAACCAATTGATCTAAGCAACTTCTTTTTGGCCCATTTAATGTGGATTAGATAAATTAACTCTAGTTAATTTAATAATTATTCATAATTAAAAATGGTGGCACACATTATACTTATAACTTTAATTTAGCAACAAAATTGTCATTGTCGCATAGTCAATGGCCTATGGATACATTACGCACGCCATATAAGCTTTCTTGCACCCACCAAACACGTCACTAATTTTTAAGTGATCAAGTTTTCAAAGATAAATAGGTTAATTACACAGCATATTCTGCCCTGATTAAAAGCCAGATTTTCTAGGTTTTTTGGCACATGCGTATTACCCAGAAAAATCTGTTTTAAGAAGGGCCAAATATGCATGATCCAACCAAAATTAGCCAAAACCATGTATTTGACTGAACTCCCTAGCCCTCTTTCTTTTATAGCCATTATTGCTACTATTTAGTTCTTGATCTTGTAAGTCAAGATCCAAACACAACTGTTGAGGATTCAAAAACAGATCACACTTCATATTCCCATTTGTCTGTTGAAGCATTACATGAAATAACTTGTGTGTACAATGAAGAAAGAGTAAACACAACTTGTGCTATCTGCTTGGACGGTTTCCGGCACGACGAATTGTGCAGAATTTTCCCAGCTTGCCACCATCCTTATCATGCTGTATGTATTGATCCTTGGCAGTCGAAAAAGGCTTACTTGTCCGATTTGCCGAACACCAATTCGAGAGAGTTTACCATTAGGTGCGGTAGCACCCTTACAAGTGTCATATCTTGCAGCAAAAAGTGTCACTCGCAATTCCAAGAGAAAATATAGCAATCAGCATATAAAACACTCATAAAAAAGGGATTTGAGTTTTTAAAAAAAAATATTAGACCGAACGACATTGTATTCCCTGTTCCCATCACCGTCTTTCGAGCAGTGTGTGCTGGCAACTGTGTGGCATCATTGATAGTGGTTGCATTACAAGTAGGCCTAAAGCCGTCCTGCCAAGCATCGCCTGGTGGACTTAGTGATGCCGCATAAATGTGAATGAAGAACAAGCCTAAAATAATTATGAATGATATATTTTTTAAATCTCCACAAAAATACCAAATATTTAATCTTGATCAACAATTGTTGATTCACACAAGGATCCCAAATTAGATTGAAAATTGGAGAAACAAATCTGACTACTTCATTTATTAAAATTTACACCATTGTCCACTAACATAATAATGAAGTAAATTGACTAACAATGGTTTACATGACTACTTTAACATAAACAATGAACATGTCTAAAGATATAAATTTTTCAATTGTCTTCCCTTCAACAAGATAACATGTGGCCGTTGATTTACCTTCTCCTCTTCCTTCTTCCTTAGGGTGGCACATATTGTGGCTTAACTTGAGTTTTAGACAAAAGTTTCAGCTCTGGCAAGATGAAATAGGAAAGAAATTGATCCTTTTCTCAAGCACTAGCCCTTGTATTCGGCGATACACATCTTGGTCTCTTAAAGTAATCTCTTGTCACCCTGGTCATAATCGGGATCAGCGCCGGGAGAACTCCGGAAAGGATATTAAAGAATGTAGACAGTGTGTTGTTAGGAGCAATAGCCACCATACAAGTATCATAAGTTACTATGAGTGCAATAAGAGAAATTTGCAATTCCAATTGTAAAGGAAATTTAGAAGTGAGAAAACTTAACATGTGAATGGACATAAAGAAGCCAAGTGAGTTAAAAAACAGGAATAGACCATACGAAACTGGCTTGTGTGTGCCCATGACTGCCTGACCAGCAGTGTGAGGTGGTGGTGATGACTGAGTGTCACTAGTGTTGGTTGTGTTACTAGTAGGGCTAACATCATCCTGCCAAACACCACCTGGTGGACTAAGAACAGCTTGATAGGTTGCAGTTGTGATTAATACAGCTATGACTAGCAATGTATGTCGAACTTTGCTGGAGGATTCTTTAGTTTTGTCATACTTGAAGTAGTCCTGCAATTTTTTAGAGGGCTTTCGAGGCCTCTGTCTCCCTATTTCACTTTCTGATGGCTCATGAGTGGCAAAATTCCTGTTATCCGATTGCATTGCCTGTTGACCTGAGTTCATGTTTTCAACTCCTGAAGCCCCAGCCAGCCTAAGCATTTCCTCGATTTCACAATCACCCCCTTCTGATAGTAATACATCAAGCGGTGTAAGACCTCTTTTGTTCAAGGAATTCACCTCCAACAAGGCCTTCGTAACAAAATTCTCATCCAGCATCAACTCAATAACCTGATAATGAACTTTTATTCTGATTATATGGAGTAAATAATACAGACTCAATACTGACATAGCTAGAGAAAAAACTCAAAGAGGTTGCCAGGTTGGTACTTACCTCGTATTGCTTTCTGGAGACTGCAAGATGCAGGATGGTGTCTCCTTGAGCATCCTTCTGATTCAAACTATCCTCTTTATTGTGTGTCTTGTGGTAAACTACCAGGCTCTTGAAAGCTTCAAATTGGTTGTTTTTCACAGCCAGATGGAAAGAGGTTTCACCACGAGCTGTCACTTCCCTTGTGCTGTCTTCACAGGCCGAAAGCAGTTCTCCAATCACTTGTGTTCTGCCTTTGATCACTGCATAATGTAACGGGATTCTTCTCTCTTTTCCCATAACCATGCACAAATTACTATCCATTTTCAATAGCTCCTTTACAATCTGTACATCCCCATTAGCTACTGCAATATGCAATGGACTGAACCCTTCGTGGTTCAATTCTTTTGCGAATTCTGGTCTCATATTTAAGACCTCCTTCACAAATTGAAGGTTGCCTGCCATGCAAGCAATATGTAAAGGAGTGTCTGCACCAGATAAGGCAACAGCCCTCATCAGGAAAGGATCCTCTTCGGTCAGACTAAGCAGTTGATGAACGTCTCCTGTTTGTGCAGCCTCAATTAGCCTTCTGTCCATGGTCTAATCATACATTCAATATTACAAATTCTTGGCATTAGGTGTATTAATAATTTGGTAATGCAATTATGTTGAAAGGGCATATATTTAACTCCAAAAAGAATATAAAAATATTGTCTGAGATCAGTTCTTAGATCATGTTGACAAAGTAATTTGTGAAGAAAGTCAAGGGATAAGATTATTAGTTATAAAAAATATGAGATGATCACTGTGTAAACCAGAAGGCGTTTGCTATATACATATAGAAAAAAGTGGTTAAAGAATTTTTATTAGGCATTATCTATCACCTTGAGATCAAAGAAGTGATTAGATGATCGCACTTCATGAATGAAAAATGCCATCCGCGATAGCCATTCTTCTTCTGCAAATTGTATAAGCTTGATGGTCAACCTACCGGGCATTCTCTAAACTATGTAATTCCCTTAGTTGAGTTAAATATTAGTAAATATATGTATGCATTTGAAATTATCAAAATATTAGTTGGTCAAAATTATCAATTTTCCAATTTTTGAGGTCAACCAACGACATAACTGACAGTTTCATTAGATCGGATTCCATGTGCAAATTTTCGAAAGGTTTGGTACCGTGGGTGGCACAAATAAAATGTTCGAATCAAGTCTAAGATAAAATAAAAGGTTTTGTTTCATCATCTTAGCTTTTTTATTTTATTATTTTTTTTGGCACTAAGATTCCAAACTCTATAATCAGACTTTACAAACTTACAACTCTTACTTTCCACAAGCCTTTGAACTCGTGATGAAGCTACTGTCACTCTTCAAGAAAGCATATTCCCTGAATTGCACATTGTTCGATATTTTGATTATAACTTTCTCTAGAATACTCCGATTCATGCATGTTTCATGGCATTGGAAACTAGAGTTATAATTAATCATCTGATTCCAAGCACATTGAGAGTTATAGAGCTTCAAAATGACACTTTGGGAATTACATGTTGGTGTGGTTTCTAGTTTTTATCTTTTTGCGTTTATTTACCTATATAAGTATCTTCGTGAATTTTGATGTTATTAGCCTATCAGTGGTGGATCCAGCACCCGACGAGAGGCATAGTCAATGGCCTATGGATGCATTACACTCGCCATATAATAAGCTTTCTTGCGCCCACCAAACACGTCACTAATGTTAAGTGATCAAATCATTTTCAAAGATAAATAGGTTAATTACACAGCATATTTCACCCTGCTTAAAAGCCACATTTTTCTAGGTTTTTTGGCACATGGGTAACCCGGAAAAATTTGTTTTAAGAAGGGCTAAATATGCATGATCCAACCTAAATTAGCCAAAACCTTGTCTTTGACTTCTATACCTGAACTCCCTAGTCCTCTTCTTTTATAGCCATTATTGCTACTATTTAGTTCTTGATCTTGTAAGTCAAGATTCAAGCACAAATGTTGAGGATTCTAAAACAGATCACACTTCATATTCCCATTTGTCTGTTGAAGCATTACAAGAAATAACTTGTGTGTACCATGAAGAAAGAGCAAACACAACTTGTGCTATCTTCTTGGATAGTTTCCGGCACAACGAATTGTGCAGAATTTTCTCAGCTTGCCACCATCTTTATCAAACTGTATTTATTGGTCCTTGGCTGTCGAAAAAGGCTTACTTGTCTGATTTGCCGAACACAATTTCGAGTTAAAGCCAGTCGCCATGCTCGAAGTAGGTATTTGACCAATAGCTTAACTACAATTTGTTGCAATATTGAAGCAGGAGGGTCCGAGTCAGATGCTCTAAAGTATCACGAGTTGGTAGATCGGCGCAAGAATGGCAAGTGATCGCGTAATTTTGGTAATTGAGACGTGTTTCGGTAATTTGGTCATAACTTTGGCTACGGTTATCAGAATCGTGATGATGATCCCAATCCGGAAAGCTTGTTTCGGCACGCACGTCGTGGTCACCCAGCTTTGCTTGGTGTGTGCTGTTTTCGACCTCAAATTCCACTGTTTTCCCTTCCGAATTGCTATTTTTAGTTAAATTTTGCTATTTTGGATAATATTTCGATTGCATGTTATTTGGTAATATTTCGATTACATGTTAGGAGGTGTTTTTTAACCCGATTTGGGCTAGAGTTTTTGCAGAATTCTTATTTTATTCCGTATTTTAATTTGGCGCGATTTTTGGAATTTTGTCATTTTTGGTAAAATTTGGATTTTTTGCTATAAAATCCGGCTTGTGTACTTATTTTCATTATTGTTGGATATATAAAAGTTCTTTAAAATTCAGAGACGTTTTCTTTGTATTTTCGGCGTTAATCTTGTGTTCTTCCTTGTGAATTTGCTATTAGAACTAGCCTGCAGAATAAATACTATTCTGCCCGACGTCAAATATGGAGAGAGACTATAAAGGCAAGACCGGGACAGGGTTATATATATGTTCTTGAAAGGTCATTTGCATATGAATTCCATCTTCGTTCCATTCCATTTAATTTACTTTTCATTCTGATTTTTGTGGCCATTATAATTTTTTCAATGTTCAAAAAACAGGAGTGATCAAAAGAATCACAATAGAAATTTTGGGACGATGTTTATCTTAATTTTCAATCCATGAAGAAAAATTTTCTTCTGCTGAAACGGGGACATTTACCTTTCAAATCTTCTTCTCAACAGAACTGGCAAGACCAAAATCACTTTTCATTAAACCCACAAGCACCAATCAAGTTTTTTCCAGTATTACTGCGCATTCGACACCCATATATGCATCGTTTCTGTTCATAGCTAAACAGTCACAATCCAATAGTGAACTAGCGTTACTTTTGTATTAAATCCAGAAATATTTTCGTTGTCAACAATTGCGAACCTATGGCCACCTCATGTTCACAGTTCAACCAAAATTTCAAGTGTAGCCTAATATTTTGTGTAGAACTATAACACAAATTCATTTAGCTATAATAGAAGGGACTTGATTTGTTAACCTTGAGATCCTAAGTAATGGCGAATTCAAGAGTTAATTGTTTCAGTGGCCACTGTACTTTACCTATCGTCACGACTTACCCATTGAACTTTACAATACTTCCCAATAGCTTAATTGTTTCAGTGGCCACTGTACTTTACCTATCGTCACGACTTACCCATTGAACTTTACAATACTTCCCAATTGCCATTCAACTTATCTCCGTTTCACTAAAATGCCCATCGGATGGATTCCGTCCGTGAATATGTTGACGTGGAAGACGGGAAGCTGATTTGGCCGTTAAAATTGGTAACCTCTTGGACACGTGGACGACGAAGCACCCAAACACTGCCTTAGCTACAGTAAAAAGAAAAAAAAGGAAAAAATGAAGAGTCAATTGTTCAATTGAAACCCGTTCATCCCCTCCACCCAAACTGAAGAATCCAAGCCCTAGCCATTGCCCCAAATCCCTCCAGAATCAACAATGCATCCTCAAAATCTTCCCCAATAAATCTTGCCTATCATTCAAATTATCAAGCATCGCACCAAACCTGCCCAAAATGTCAAAAACAGAACAAGGAAAAAATAAAAATGATATTTATAACCAAGATTCCCAAACAAAAGTTACGGTTTCCGCTCCGAACCAGGATACATAGCTCCACCAGTAAATGATAAACCAGCCTTCTAACAGACAATAATGCATGCCACACTTCGAAAACAATGCTGTAATACGAGTTAATTTATTGCATCAATCAACCTACGCTAGCCAACCCGTATTGCTTCAGCAGTAGCAGTAATAGAGACACCACAATCTAGACATAAAACATATGTTTCAATATCCATTTAATGTAATCACTAGAAGCTCTTGAATCTTGATACAAATTCCACCAGTGACAGAAGAAAACTATGCTTCTCAAGTTTGAAATAACTGTTCAACTTCGGTTATGGTGCTTTGTGCATCTTCAATTTCAGGGTCTTCCTTTTGATCTGACTCCTTCAACTCAACCTGCAATAAGAGAATCTCTGTTGTCATTCATATGTAACATTAAGTATTATGATGAATTAAAATCTAAATACAATCTGGTTACATGTTCTTTTTTCACTTAATTTAGCAGAAGAATGTGTATCAGTTCCAAGATAAGGAATCCAGAAACAAACAATCAACCAATATTTTGCACTTGAAAGCAACATTATGAATTACCAAAGTTCCTTTAAGATCGTCTAGAGCAGCCTTGAGACGCTTACGGCAGTCAGGAATCATCATCCTGGATTCAGCTAACACGTTTTCCTGAATGAAACACAACATGAAAGTTATTACTCTAAACGGAAAAAGAAACAAGAAAGCAGCTAGGAGATTCAAATAAAAAAGGTCTATTTTATCCAAACTAAGAAGCATCTTGACCAACAAAACAATGTTTCATCAGACAAAGAACTAACAGGGTTCCAGATATTGAAGTAATACATCTGACTAGGTTAGCAAATTGAAGTTTGAAGATAGAAATAAACCTTTGCTGACAAACCCTGTTAATGTAGAAACATGGCTGCACTCAAATACTAAAAGCTTCGAGTTCAGATTGATACTAATTAAAATGAAATCCCCACTAGATCAGGAAACCCAGACGGATTATCAAGCAACATTTAGCAAGTAATTTCTTCATGCTAACAAGCATTTATCTGAGTCAATTAAAATATTCATGGGCATCAAATGGTGCGCCATGCACAAATTCACTCGTTAGATTACTATTTAAGTGTGAGCATCATTTCTTGAATGTTAAGCTTTGTTTAGCTGCATGCCTGCATCAGACTGCATATCTAGGAATTCATATTTCACAACTGATTAAAGTGCTCTTTTCAAAGAGATTGAATGATCAGATTGGATTTCTCTTATCTATTCTTTACAAATTTTAGTTTCACTTGCAAGACTTGTTATTAAACTATAAAGTATATATAATAATTAACTATTTCTTACCCTCATTTTCATTTGTATCATTTTCGAGCACCAAGCATAGTTCTTTAGTTTAACAATATTTTTAAAGAACTTAAATCCATGTCAACAAAACCTAATCCAAAGTCCAAAAACAACCCTGTACAAAGTTTTGCATAATTCACATTTTTACACTGAATATGAGCATAAGTGAATGCCTTGGCAAAGAAACGCGTTAAAGGCATAATTCATGCATTTCAATATAGGGGCTCGTATGGTGCACTCGGGACACACTTCAACAAATTCCCATGATTTTTTTGTTCATTTACTCAAGTGTTTGATTTGATTATCCATGATGAAATTAGGACACCCTCCACAAACAAATCAAAACACCATTTGAATGTCTTATAATGCTCCACCATCTTTTGACTTTACCGAAGCAATCAGCTATGTTCTGCCTTCTTCTTCAGGTCACACAGACACCTTAAAGCAAACTACCAATACGATCCATATATGTTTCAATTTATAAAGTTTTCACAAGCATTCAGTATTTATTTGAATAATAGCTGCTACGTTCTCAGCTTAAATTTACTCTTTTAGCTGCTATTGTGGTGCATCGAGAGATGCTAATCAAACAGGGGCAATGGCCAATGTGTAGGTGAATTAATGGCATCACAGTCTACACGCAGCAGTAAGTTTAAAAGGAAAACCTGTTGCTTAAGATCATATGGATCGGCGCCTTTGGCCTTCATGTCTGCGGTCTTGGAGGCTTCCCTTTCAACCTCTTTCTCGTAGGAGTGCAGCTCCTTCACTATTCTCCTGCAGCTTGATGTCTTAATCTTCAGATTCCTCAGCATTGCCATTATCACGCTAAAATTGGAACTTCCTCGTCTGGTTAGGGTTTTTGGATACACTCATCCAAAGGATAGTATTATTGCGAACACACAGAGAGTGACTGAGTGAGACCTAAATCGTAATTTAGGGGGTGTTCAATGGAACGAGGAAATAATGTATTTTAAACAGTGTTACGATCGAAAAAATGTGATAAGAAAGTAAGGAAAAATTATTAATGCGATGAAAAATATTATTTTATTAAAAATGTGCAGTTAAAAATGAGTTTTGAAAGAACGTGTGTCAAATAAAGTATAAGTTAGTTTTTAATTTGTTTACATTAGCCTCTTTAGGAGTTACAGGCTGTTTGCTAGCCATTCTTTGAACCAAAAAATTGAATTTTTTGGCCATTATAAATCAGTTAGCCTCATTTTTTGACTTCCCCTCTCATAGGTGGAGCCCACAAAGATGAAGTTAACGGTCATTTTTTTAAAAAAATTTGCTCATAATGCCTACCAAACGGAGGTTTAATTGTCATAGAACGTGTTCGGTAGAGATTAAAATTGAAAAATTAGTCGTTATTGTTGACTTTTATTAGACGCGTGAGACCCAATAATTACCATATTTTCAATTTTTTTTTTTTT